>PVKC010015199.1:0-21622 GCA_004027635.1 Crocidura indochinensis | reverse complement strand
TATTATATTATATTATATTATATTATATATTATATTATTACATTATATTATTATATTATATATAATTTTTTATATTCTTTTATTTTGATGTACTTTAATAATATAGTGCTATGGATGTTGCTTTCAGAAATAAAAATAATAGTGAGTACTTGAACAAAAGCCAAATAAAATTCTGGTTTCCCAGGATACTAATTCTGGATGAAAAGGTGTTTTATTGCTAAAAGAAGGAAAAAAACTGTACCTAAAGTCTCAACTTTCATTAGAAGCAGTTTTCGCTAAATAATTAAATTTAAATCTGGAGATAAACTTCTGAGACACAAAGAAAAGTCTCCTACCACTCCCAGATTCAAGAACTAAGCAAATTTGTTGATTTCTTCTCAGTTAAAACAGAATTGTTTTCTATATGGAATATGATCAAGTTAATTCCTAATTACAAGTAGTAATTTTATTTAAATCAGTTGCCAAGCAACAAGACTGTCAATTCAATATTTTCTAATTATTTTCATAGAGTATTCTATGGGGCCTTGCAAATGTAATTCTAGTATATTTGAAAGAAAGATTTGGTTCTCTTTAGCATGCATGATCTATACAATCATCTTAAAAATCTTTACTTACCCAAAGAGAGATACCAAGGAGCAAATGAGTAGTATATCTGTCATGGACTATGTTTAGTTTTTTACAAACAGAAGCTCTTATTACCAAGTAAATTTTTTTTCAAATATTGTAACAATTTTATATTAGCGTTGGTAATTATTTATTTATTTATTTTTTGTTTGTTTTAGGCCACACCTAGTTGTGCTAAGGAGCTAGTTTAGTGCTTTGTCACTGCCAGCATGATTCAGGGCATTATGTGGTACCAGGTATTGAACCTAGGCTTTCTTCCTGAAAATCTAGTGCTCCAGGTTGTTGGGTTACTTACTTTAAATTGACTTTAACATTTTTTAAATAAATTATGTTTTTCTGGTGTGAGTGAGTTCCTGATATAACCTATACACTTGACATAGGTTACACATATCATGCATAAAGATTTGTATTCCACTTACCCTGTGAGTTGAATAGAGATGCTGTGGGTTTTAGGATACAAAAGTACCATATTTTGACTTACATAATTGCCATTTATAAAAGAGTTGGATAAGGGCCAAAGAAACCATATTCTTTTAACTCTATGCATTAGTATAAATGGTAACATTCAAATTGCCATTTAATTAAGTAAAAAAATACAGTTGCCACGATACAATAGACTATTAAGACAAGGTGCTTTTATTTTCCCTAACAGAATTTAAACTCATGAAATTCAGAGAGATTAACCCTTGTGCAAAAAAAAAAAAAAAAGAAAGAAAGAAAAAATACTATTTCAAGTCAGAAATACTCCACTCACAGAATATCAGAAAATGGATGAAGGCTATAAAATAGTGGCCTCTATTAGATTTGAACATGTATATATGTATAATTGTTCCTAGAAATTTGCTATGAGTAATATTTCTGAAACTGTTATTTTTTAAGAACTAAATATTGTGGAACATATTAAGCAGAAGTCATGGTTCATTTGAAAGTGTTTTAAGCAATAAAACTACTTAATAATTAAGAATGCAGTCAAGAAATCATACCATATTATAGCTAAAATGCAGGATAAACTGTAAAAAATAAAATATATTTTATTATATATATTTATATATGGTTATATATAAAATAATGTATGTTTAGGAATAATATAAGGAAAATTGCAAATAATTTTGAAGATAAATTTCAAGAGATCATGAATTTCTAGGAATACAGTCTGCCAAAAACATGTAATATGCTTAGGGGTGCGAGTGAAATTTATGAATCATGTAAACCAAAAAAACAGATGGCTAGTGATTTGATATCCTGCCATGAAGAACTTAGCAATTGGAAGTAACATTTTAGCAAGTGTTTTACTCCTTTTGGTATCATTAATTTTGTTCATAATTAATATAATTAATGTGAGTAAGAGTTAAATAAATATAAAATATGATTGGTTTCTTTGTTAGAGAATCCAGTTTTTTTTCAAGTTTCTCAATAGTTTTATTTTAAATTACATTTGTGCAAATGTCAAACACAGTGATACTGTATTTATACATTTACTGTTTTTCTCACAAGCTGATTCATATTACTCACATAAACATTTCATCTATCACCTCATCTCCTTTCCATATAACTATATTCTCTAAATCCATTTACTTTGGGCAAGACATTCTAATGGCTCTCTTCTGAAAGTATTTCCCCTTTTGGAAAAGCTAGAATAATGTGTCCAAATGCAGGAGAAAACATGTGATACTTCAGCATTTTAAAATATTTATTTTCACAAAAGTGGAAATACAAAGAGTTTAGTTATGGATTCCTATAAAAATCATTTTTAAAGTTATCTTTCAGAACTGTTACATGTTGATTTCTTGTTTCTCACAATAGATTTAGAATTATTTCACTATTATTACATTAAATCTGACTGAAATTTTAGACTTGAAACATGTGAGTTTAATATGCTGTTGCTGTAGGAAAAACACTGGAGTCAAAAAGAAACTTGTTTGGTTATCTTTGAGTTCATGATGTTACTAAATTTTTTCTCCTGCTCCTCTGACTTTTTGTGTCCAAAAGACAGTACATGACTTTCTATATATGACATGGGGAATTTTGCTTAGAATCTACCCAATAATTTACGTATGAAACACCAAGTACTGGGATGTGATCATGGTAGTCGCAGTTCTGAGATGTACAAACAGCACTGATCACCAGGTCAAGCATTCAATGGTCTACTGCTACAGTCCAGTGCAGTATTGCTGGTAGAGATCTCTTAGACTCTTCAGCATCGATGCGGAACTCCTTTCCTCCAAATATGTCACAAAAGATATAAAAATAATAACTTAAACAGTTTTCAGTAGGAGTTTTAAATCAACTATGCTGAAATTGAATTTCCGTACAATAGTATGTAATCATTTCAATTGTATACGGTGAGAAAAATGGCAATGATTCCTGGACCCCAAAATTTTGGGGTGAAAAGCTGATGTGTAATATCTAATTAGGGAAATTAGCCCAATATCACATGAATCCAAATTTCTCTTTTAGCATCACTGAAAATTTCTGCTAGGTTGAATTATTGGTACTAATTCTTTAGTGTCTTTTGGTTCTTTTTGTTTCTTTGTTAAGGTGACTTGTCTATATCATTTATTTTGACCAATGACATATTTGTGAAAATGCTATGCCCAGTTTTAGTTCAGGTTTTTAAAAGCTTGATGGCTTTCCACTTAGCTGCATAAACCTGTTATATTTTGTTGAAAAGAATGCACTAAGGTAGATGAAAATATGTTGAAATCATTTCTTTAGACATCAGAATCTGACAACCAATTTCTAATGTTCAGTTGAACTGAGCCTCAAATTCTTGAGAAAAAAATGCTTCACCTTAAACATTATTGAGATTTTGTGACTTTTATCAATTGCATCTTTTGTTAATAACATACTGACACAAAATTGTATGCAGTAATACTAGAAATTACTTTTCTCAATGTTAGTGTGGAAGGAACACGACCCTTGATTCATTCTTACCTAAAATAAGTAAACTGTAATCAATGCAAACATTAAGACTAAAAGGAAAAGAGAGAAGAGTTTTGAAGAAACAAATGAATATTCGTTATTTGGTCATCTTTTACACATACATATACACAAAGTTCAAAGGTGGTAAAAGAGAAAAAAGAAAAACTTATCACAAGGTTTAGTAGTTTAGAACAGTATCAACTAAATGATGTAAATAGATGATGCACAGTTACTTAAAACAAGCCATTATTAAAAATAGTTTGAAAGTGGCAAGAATTTTTTTTGACTTTTGAGAAATTCACTAGTTATGGCAGAATGATGATAATTATATTAAAAAAATCACCCAACTCAGGCAGGTTAATTATTCTCAAGGGTTTTTTTGGTTTGTTTGTTTGTTTGTTTGTTTGTTTTGAGAGGACAAATTTATTAATAGTGCTCAGGGCTCTATGCTCAGAGATCTCTCCTGAAAGTGCTTGGAAAATATAAGCAGCACTATCATGTTGTGATCACACATATACAAGACAAATAACTTATTAAAGACAAGATTATTGAGTATTCTACAAATAGGAATTGTAAGATTGAAAATAGTAAAAAAATAACTGATATGTGAGCAAACACTACTTACCTTAAAATGAAGATAGCCTGTCAAATGCGCAGCTTTCTTGTGATTATCAAATGTTGAGAAATTCATAGAGCAAATTTCCATTCAAGTAGGATATTTGAAAGTTGTCTATGGTCTTATGTGTTTTAATGTATTTAACTGTATATATTATAGCGTTTTTTTATCAAATCATATCAAATGAAACTCATATCCTTGCTCTCAAATAATTAAACTAAATTGAAAACTAGATCACATCAAATTTATAATTCAATATGCTCCTATAAAATTTCACTTGGATTATAAAATACATGTTCTCATAAATATTTGAAATATGTGTGATAATCTTTGAGGTCTTGAATATCCATTTTTCATATGCATATTTACTGTATGTAATTATACTGTATACAAAGTATATATAATATGTATATAAATAAATATAATTCTGTTGACATTTGCTTTCACTATAGAAGACTGAATCTAGGCCTTCCAACATGCGAATCATGTACTCTATTGAGATACATTCCTAACTCCTTAAATTTCACTCTTAAGTCTCATTAGAATGACTCAAATATTTTACAATTTATTTGCTTCATGATTTCAGAAGGCATGAAACTATCCTGCCATCAATCAGATGTTTGTTTATATCAAGATTTTTCCTTTAGAGTTTCTAAGTAAGAAAATAAATATATAAAATCTTATTTAAGTATAGGATCTACACTAAAGACTGGATGTTTTTTTGTCAGAAAGCAAGAAATTGTCCTGAGCTCAGCTGTTCTGGGACACACATAATCTGCACAGCACATGCTGGGTTAAAAGAACTAGGTATGGAAGTCAAGCTTAAGCACTTGTTTTTACCATTTGAGCTACCTCTCTAAAAATAGATTCTTGCCTGCTTTTTGCAATTATTGAAAAGATTATATAACAACTTTAAAAGCTATAAGAAAGTAAAATGTTATTCAAATAACGATTTCTTTAATTTATAAAATCACTTAGTTTCTAGGTGATCCACTGATCTTTAGAAGTAATGTTCTTAAAAATAAAGTATTCCAATTATCTTTCACATTAAACTATACTGCATAATGAGAAAAAATTCTTTTGTGGTTTTGTTGAAGCATAGCATCATAAATTTTTTGCAAAGGGAAAAGTTCCTGTGGTTATCCATTTTTATCGGCTGTCTAAAATGATTCATAAATGGCATTTGCCACGAAACCCAAGTTTCAGAAACAATAACAGAAATTATGCTCTGCATTTACATTTGCATTCATTTGACTGTTTATAACTGTTTTTTTCTTGCATTATATCTTAATTATTTTTTGAGGCAATGCCTAGAAGTACTCAGGAACGCAATACCAGGAATTGATTCAAAGACTTTACACATAAAATGCATATACTTTGCCTTTTAATCTATTACATGACTCCTGTTTTACCATATTTAGGTAAGATGGCATGTCTATATATATGCAATAGAATAGAAAATATTTTAATACATATCATATTTTCTGTTTTGTCTAATGTTTGCTTGAGTGTTTCATTATGGTAGATATAGTTGTAGAAAATGTTAAAATATCATGTAATAGTTATCTTATGAAATTTTAAAATGCCCATGCTCTCATTTTACAATTATCAGTATGAAGTGCTACAAATATATCCAACATTTTGTATATAATTATATATAGCATCTTAGTGATTACATATGTATTTGATAAATTCAAAAATGTTTTGATGGATTTATGTGGTATGTACTTAGAGTGTACATGTGGAGTAAAGTTGACTTTGTTACAGGAACCAAAGTATACATAAAATTATTTTGTTTTACTTCTATTTTATTTTGTATATAAAATAGTCCTGAAAATGTGTTTTAAATTCTATATAGAAAAAATTAAACTGAATTTATTGAATACATGGTTTCTTCAAGTAAAAATTATATCAGAAAATAATGATTATTATTTTGTTGTGGATTTTATCAATAGAAAGATATAATTGATGATTATACAAAGCTATATTATTTGGAAGCTTAAAATTAACTCTTATAATAAAAGTAGGAACCTAATATTTATTAAGAGTGTTTTCTAGTAATAATTATTGTATCAAAAGCATTAGAGCAATTAAAAATACTCTTGAAAGTGACAGTCATTGAGTAGGAATTTATTTTATGTGTAATATGATATTATTAAAAGGAATGCCAATTAATAATGAAGTTATAGCATACATTAATTGAGAATTTAATGCATTGAGAATTCTAGATGTCCAACATTCTTTTTTAATACTTGAGAAAATAAAATTGTCAAAGATTTTCCTTCAATTCTGCTATTAGAATACAGAAAAAAAGTGATGTAATGTTTCCATAGTACTTGCTTACAACTTATTTTTAAATAAACATATTAATTATATATCTCTCCCTATAGCTCAAAATTTGTCTTTCACCATAGGAACTTCAAAACAGAATCTAATAAAAATATTGAAATGTTAATATATAAGAATGACAATATGAGAAAATTTTTACTGAAAGTTTGAAAGAGTAAAAGGTGGGAAGGTCTAGCTTTTAAAACATTAAAACAAAAAGGCTGCAATCCAAAGTTCTTGCTAGAACTCCACTCAAAAGCTAACTTATTATGCCTACAAAATCCTAAATTTTAAAAGAGGAGAAACACACACACACTAAGACAAAATAAGCTTGCATTTGAGATATGAAAAAAAGAGCAATACTTTTGAGAATTCTTGGTTGTTTACAAACTCAACATTCTAATGTTTTCATCAAAAGCTCATTCTGGGAAGTAAATGAAGTAATCTTTTTGGAAAGTAATAGGATTTTATTCTCCAGAGATTCCCTTACAGAGAGGTGGGCACTTCTTTAAATCAACCAGTCAGGTATGATGATATCCCAAGTCCCAACTGCTTGAAGCAAATAAATAATAAATGAAGATGGTATTTGAGTCTGGAAAAAAATCATCTGGGAGGTCAAGAACCTTCTTTTTGTGAACTCTGCAAGATGTGTCATGCAGAAACAAGAGTTAAAGGTTGGGGGCTTGACCACACACTCCACTTTGGCTTGTAAACTGAAAGCATCTACTAACCCAGTACCAAGTGAATCACTGAAGTTTTTTTTTTTTTCTCTTTACTTCCCATCCACCCCCCAAAATACATATCCTTTCTTTTTCTCTTTTTAATGGTATGAGCTATGCTTTCACTCCAGGATAGCTGAGAGAGTCAGAAATAGTGGGAAGAAAAGTTAGCATTCTTACAGAGCACAAACCTGCTGCTAAGATGGTATTTTGTATCGATTTTTCCTGAAGCCTGTAATCTTGAAAGCTTGTAACAGAGGATGAGGTAAATATCATTTTATTTGCTCAAATAGGTTTAGATTAGATTGAGATGAAAAAGTAAGGACAGGCCAAATTAGGACTGAAAGCAGCAATTACAGATTATTGTTTCCAGCAGTAACTAGAATAGGTTATTTCACTGATAAAAAAGACTTATAGGAAGACAGAATTGGTGATTTTCTTTACTTCCTAAAATAAAGAAAGAGGTAACAGGAAAATATAAAATTAAAACTATTTTTAAGAATCAGTGTCCTTTCCAATCAGAGTAGAACTCTGATGGTGCCAATTTCCCTACTTATCTAACAACCAAATATAATGTCTTACAATGTATAGACTAAAAATAAGCATAAAGTATATTTTTATTATGGAAAAAGCTGTTTATATTATGTGATATTACATTTATCTTAAAATATAAGCTTATTTTTCAGATTAAACCTCTTAATCACATAATTTCAGAATAAAAAGTGCACAAAAACCTTCCGATGATACTGGCAATACAGCATTCATTTAAAAGGTTTAACTACGTCTTATTTCAGTGTGTTTTATTTCCTCATCTACTGAACACTTGAAGCATATAAACTGTTATTCCTTCTTTAGATCAGTAAGTTAGAATTGTTCTACCTGTCAGTCTACAGTGACTAGCACAGTTTAGATGTCATATAGTGATTGTTTGCACTTTCATTCTTTCACATTAAATGGCAATCATTTGGTCCTTTTGATTTGTTTCTTTTATTTAGCCCTGAAGTTTTTACACTAGAATCTCATTAAAGCTGAACTAGTATACTTCTGTCTAAAAACTAATGGAAAAAATGTTTAAAAGTGAAACATGTCCCCTATTTTGTCACTGCTAGAGATGTCACATCTATCAAGATTTCCTAAGTTTAACACTTTGATTTATGTTTCATTAAGTCTGCTTGTCTCTTATTTTTAATCTGAAAAATGAAGAAGCTCTAATGAAAATAGTTCAATTAATAGACAAGGAAAGAAAGAGCTACTTAGAAATCTATATTACCTTTTGCTTTCTACCAGGGAATGTCGACATCAATGTATATTTTAATATTTACATAGATTCTGAATTAAGAGCCATTTGCAGTTAAATTCTGGATTCAAAAATAAATTATTTTAAAATACCATATCATTTCTACTATACAATTGCTTATTGAAAGCCCTAGTTTTATTTTCATTAAGAAAAAATATTCATATAGAGCAAATAACTTATGAAAAAGATAAGTGTATCAATTATGGCCAAGATGGGAATTAATGCAAAGTATATTTCTTCAATTACATAGAATTTATTTATGCATAACGATGTCTCATTGTGTCCAGAAAAAAGTCATCTGGGACATAGTCATATAGCCTAGGCATGATGGACAATGACAAATATATTCATTCAACATGAATTTTCTTTCATCATGAACTGGTGTTCTGAAAGATAAGTCAAAAAGATTGTGAGGAGACTGATCCTTTCTGAGTTCCAGAAAATAAGATAAGTGGCTTCAGAAAACTGCCAAATGAATCCCAGTGAAATTATAAAACACTGACTAAAGATCCAGCCAGAAAGAAACAGAAGCAGTAAGGATGATTGCAATAATTTTAGAACTATCTTAAAAAATTATGTTGTAACTGTTAGCTGATACTGTACTACATTTTGCTTTAAAATTCTTCACTTTGAAATAAAATATTCAACATATCTCAATTCAATTAATTTATTAAATATAGATTATTTAGGATTGCTAATGTCATCATTTTTCATGAATTAAGATTTAAATTGTAGCATAATTTCATCATCAATCACTAATGTTCTTATATTTTAATGACACATTTATGAATAACCTCAATGCCATGTGGGTGAAGATATGAATATACTTTCTGTTAAAAATATTAGAAAAGAATATATTTTTTCCACTTAAATATTTTCAGTAATACTCAATGATGACAAATATAATTGTTTACATTAAAACGTCTTTAGCTTACATAAAATTAACTTATTTATTGAGAACTTCATCGCTGTAAGGGACAAATGTCAAATCTAATCCCAAGTAATACTATAATATATAAAATTAGAAAAGTTAAATTTAGGGAAATATGATTCTTAAAGCTCACCTCTGGTTATATGCATTGCACACACATATATGTATGTACAAAAATAAATTTGAATGAAAAAATTCAAAATTGTTCTATATATGAGTTATTAAGATTCAAAAATAAATTTAAATGCTGGTGTTGTTTATAGGACATGTATAAATGTGAACCATATTAATAATATTACATTATTGAAAGCAAATATTTAAACTGTGATTACTATATAATTTAGTAGGATTATATTTATCAACTTTTGTTAAAAATCTGGCTCTACTAGAAGTGAAAAATTTCAAATAGCAGACTATCAATGTATTTCATTTTTCTGATTGATGTACACTGGATAGCTTCTTTACCTGATACTATAGTCCTGAGTACATGACCATCAGGCTCTAGTTTAGACTGACATCACTTTCATTGTCTGACCCTCTGTAGGGTCTTTCCACTAGGTTATGCTGCTGCTCCTCCACAGAGCTCAACTCAAGCACACTAGGGTGACCCGAGAGTTGCTTGTGTTTTTAGTGCCTGTCCCAAAGCTTACGAATGCTATTTCCCCCTCTTCTGAGAGCAATCTTGTTTGAAACACCCACATTATTACCACAACACTATTTGGATGAAATGTTGTAGCAATTGAATGTGCTGTGCCATGTGCTTTGAAAAACCAGAGAAAATAATTTTTTATTTGAATTAAGAAAATGCAAACAAATTGCTTTTCTGTAGTTGGAGGTCTGTTTGATTTCGAGTATCTCTGCGGGTGCCTGAGCATGTGGCTGTATATTAAACAATAAGAAATACAGTAACAAAATCAGCAGGCAAATAATATAAACAGAACTGGTGAATGCTGTGCCAATTTACACAAACAATTCTCCCAATATGCCATGGCGATTATTTGACATATCCCTGTTGTTTTCAACAGTTTGCTTATTCCAAACTAGCATATGTGACTGACAAGTTGGAAGTATTGGTTCCAGTTGTGGAAATCAGGCAGGAACACAAAAGATAAGAAATTGTATGGTAGCCGGATAAAATTACAATCCAGAGGTAATACTGAAAATATAAATGTGAGATATGAATACTCTATATTCAGTTGTCTTTTTAAAACAAGCTTAACTAAAAAGTCATTTTAAGTTTTTGTTTTGACAAACCTATTTTAAAATTTATATATCTTCCTCATTTAGGAAAGTCAAAAAACTTATTGGGTCAAATATTCATTCAGCATTTTTTGTTTGTTTTTGGGTCATACCCGGCAGCATTCAGGGGTTTCTTCTGGCTTTATGCTCAGAAATCACTCCTAGCAGACTCGGGGGTCCATATGGGATGCCAGGATTTGAACCACTGTCCTTCTGCATGCAAGGCAAATGCCTTACCTCTATGTTATCTCTTTGGCCCTCATTCAACTATTATAAAAGAACAACACTCTATACAAGAAAACCATCAATAAAATGTCAACCAATGAGAATGGATATATCAAAACATATTTACCAATTTCTATATGAAATAACAAAATACAGATTTACAGATGTAAATAATAATAAAAATGTATAGCACAAACTGATATCACATAAATAGATTCAGTTCCAAAGAGAAAATATAATAATATAGAATGAATTTTTATCTGCCCTCTGTGGACAGTGGTTTATCATTAAAAAAGTGTAGTTTTTTTAAGTTTAAGGAGTGATTTTAATAAACACACTAAATGCCTATAAAATACTTAACGTTTGATTTTTGAAGAGTGCTGCAAAATTTAGAAAGAAAAGTCTAAACATTTGTTTTTAGCTATTAAATGTACATGCTTCAAAATGTTTCAAACCTATCAGTTAATTATAAATTATTATTTAAGTTCACACTCTATACTACAAAAATAAATTGCTGAACAAATATATAGATATCTTAAATCTACATATTTCTATATTGTCCATTTCCAAGTTTAGAGGTTCAATAAAGCACCTAAGTTTTACTTTGAGCAATGTTTCAGTTTTCAATAAATGGAACTCTAAATGAAGTTGAAAACTTTCCAGTCATATTGAGTTCAAATGTACATTTTATCTGTACTTATATACAAACACAAGAAATAAGCAAATTAACCTATATTTTATGATACAAAAGATTAAAAATATAACTCATGGTCACACACAAAGCCAGCATTTTAATAATATGTGTAGAGGGAAATGGGGTCATTGGTGGTGGGAATGCTGCAATGGTGAAGGGGTGTTCTTTTTATGACTGAAACCCAACTAAAAACACGTTTGTAATTTTGTAATTATCGTGCTTAAATAAAGATATTAGTAAAATATATGTGTAGTAATAATATATGCATACCTTATTATATATACATATATAATCGAGTTTTGTAATAAAACTATTATAGTAATCAATTAGAATAAAATTACTGTTCTTAAGGTTGGGGAAATAATACAGCTGATAGGACATTTATCTTGCACAATATTGATGCATGTTTGATCCCCAGCACCACATATGGTACCCCCACCCTTTGTATTCAGCATTCACTTTCCCCCAGTAAATGTTGAGCACAGTGACAGGAGTTAGGCTTGAGTATCACTGAATTTGACTATGGTGAAAAAAAAAAAAACATCAGAATTACTACTCTTCAAAATTAAATATATATACATATATATACATATATGTTACATTGGCAGCTATATATTGCTATTTCATTGTTAGAATTTCATATTATATTTATACTTGAATTTATACCCTTACAATCTGCTTTTTAATTTTCTTCAAAATTAAATATATATACATATATATACATATGTTACATTGGCAGCTATATATTGCTATTTCATTGTTAGAATTTCATATTATATTTATACTTGAATTTATACCCTTACAATCTGCTTTTTAATTTGGTCGTTTTATTTATTTATTTATTTTTTATTCTTTGCTTTTTGGGCCACATCTGGTGATGCTCAGGGGTTACTCCTGGCTATGAGCCCAGAAATTGCTCCTGGCTTGGGGGCCATATGGGATGCCAGGGGATCGAATCTCAAGCCGTCCTAGGTTAGAGTGCGTGAGGCAAATGCCCTACCATTTGTGCCACTGCTCTAACACCTGATTTGGTTGTTTTAAATAAACCAATACAAGTAATGTTTTGGCTTTTCATACCCAGAAGTGCTCAGGATATACCTGGCTCTGTTACTCAGGGATCTCTCCTGATAGGACTCTGGTGACATGTATGCAAGGCAAAGTCCTCTACCCTCTGTCCTATCTCTCTGGGCCAAGACACAAAAGTTTTAGGAATATGAGTAACTGATTAGGGACTGGAGCAATAGCACAGTCGGTAGGATATTTCATGTGACTGATCTGGGTTCAATCCTTGGCATCCCATATGCTTTCCTGAGTTAGGTATAACTCCGAAGAACCACCAGGCATGGCCGCCAAAACAAAATAAAAAACAAAGAAACAATCAAGCAAACAAACAAACACACACAAACAAAAACCCCACAAAATGAGTAACTGATTACTCAAAGTGAGCAATTTGTCTAACTGTTCACAATTTTAAAAGATCAATAATCGATTAGGAATTTTTTCTGTGCTGAGGGTTGGCAATGACTAATATAAAACTACAGGATTAGACCTGAATCTTAAATGTCTGTAGGAAAGAGAGAAAATTAGGTTTGATTACTACTAATTTCCATAGTCTATCTTGAAACTGATAGAAAATATCTGAAAACAAATAGCAAATACAAATTTGTTTTTTTGGTTTTTGGGCCACACCCAGTGACACTCAGTATTTACTCCTGGCTCTGTGCTCAGAAATCTAGCTCCTGGCTTAAGGGACCATATGGGATGACTGGGATTGAACTCAGGTTTATCCTGGGTACACTGCATGCAAGGCAAATGCTCCACCGCTGCACTATCACCCCGGCCCCTAAAATACATATTTATTTATTTGTAAAACAAAAAAATAACTTTGAAATATAAATAAAAGCAATTAATTTTGGACATTATTTCTTGGATAACAAAATAGCTCCATCAGGTAGAAGCAAAATCAAATTCCAGCAATAACTAATTTATACTAGTTGTACAATTTGCCAGACATGCAAATGAAAAAATTCACATTGTCTTTTCTGTGATAATTCTTTGATAACTGTGTCAGTCCAGTATTTGAGATGCTTCCTAAAGCAGATCTCTTTTCTCACTAGAGGAAAAATAAAATCTTTGTTCCTTTGTCTTCTTCGATATTCTGGCATCTTTTCTCCTTTAATGCAAAGTTGTCTCCATCTGTTCCCATCACACTTCTAATTTAAAAAATTAGATTACTTTTTATCAAGACAAATCAATATTCCTTAGTAAGTTGCTTTACGACTTTGTTCAGTTACCTTATCAAATATTAATTATAATAAATAATTATTAATTAACTTTGGTTTGGGGGCCACATCCAACATGCTTAGGGCGTAAACTTGGCTCTAAACTAGGGAATTATTCCTATATTTGCCAGGACTAGGATACAATATTTAGTGTGAGGATTTGAGCCCTGTTTAAGTACATGCAAGGCAAGACCCCATACACACATTATCTCTCTAGCCCTCTACCTTATTATGTATCTCAAATACAAATAGAACCGGTTAGCAGCTAAAATAGCATATGCATGTCTTATAGCATAACTATTGATATATGTTGTGTTTAATAGATTTGAGTGAATTAATTGTGTAATCTAACAGATTACATTTTCATCTACATTTCACGCTGTATTAAGATGGTAAAAGCCAATAATTTTCATTGGAAAATATACCACTTACTCTTGAAAGTTTAAGTAGCAAAACTATTATGCTAAAATATTATTATGCTAAAAATTGTAGTAAACTTAAAAACAAAGCTTGGCCTAACATACCAGCAACTACCACTGATAATAAAGACACTGTTCTTCATTTTTTGTTCAACAGTCTCAATGTAATACATTCAGAAAGATATTAAAAATAAGTATTATAGGAGTTTTTGAGAAGTAATAAAATGTTTGGAGGCAATTTATAATTGTACTTTATTTTTTAATTATTATTGAGGACTATATTGATAGATGGCATTTGTCTTGCATGTGGACAACTTGGGCTCAATTTCAAGCACCCTACCTGATGCCCCACGTTTTCCAGGAGTGATCCCTGATGAAGAAATAAAAGTAAGCCATAAGCATTGCCAAGGTTGGTCATCAAACTACAAAGCCAAGCCAAAAAATGTTTGTTATTGAAGTAGCATTGTTCACAACTCTGTTGATGTCTATAATTTTGCTCTAATAAATTAGTGTATTATTACCAACATCAAATTGCTAAAAATTCTCCCGGTCTCTCTGTAGATGTTGCTTCTTGTCTGTCTCATCTCACACTTTACCATAATAAGATTTCTACCTCTGTCCAATAATAACTTCTTTTCTTTTTGCCTGAGACAAAGGGTTTGGTTTCATTGTAAGCTGTCAATTCCCTATTAAGGTTTGAAATAAAACTATACAATAGACTTTAGATTGACCTTTCATGCATATACATTGCTTTATATTTAATTTGACTTTAAATCAGAGTTCCAAAATGATTTTTGATTAGTGTAACAGGGACATTAAAATAAAATATCAAGCTATGTTATAGAACAACTGTCATTCAGAGAAAGCATTAATATATGATTGATTACGTTATAATAACTAGAATATTTGAAAACTCTCATGAATGTTGTTTGAGGGATACTTTAAGACTAATGGAAAATCAGAAAGCCTCATTTTTTAAATACCAATCAATAAAGATGTAGTATCAACTTAATCTTTTAATATGAGGATGATCTTAAAACAAGAATAGAAATTGGTAACACATATGTTAACTTATAAAAAAAGAAATACATAGCTTGAATATTTTTAGTCACTTAAAATCAAATTTGTTCTTTTGCTTCAGAATATTTTATTTTTCTTCCACAGAACCACATGACTTGAATCGTCTTGTTCTTCCTCATGAATTGAGGGGAAAAATAAAAATGAACAGTAACAGAACCAAACAGCCACATGAACATGAGTGGAAATAAATAATGCTCAGACTTAAACACCAAAATGAAAGTCACCAACAGCAGAATCAATACCATATATACAATAAGCTGTTACACTAGCACTCTGGGGGTAAAGGAGGGAGATTAGGGATACATTGGGAAATGGGGTGGAAGGAGGACAACTGGTAGTGGGAATGACCCTCATTCATTGTTCAATATGTACTTTAATTATAACTGTGAAATATTTGTTATTCACTTTTGGTCATAATAAAAATTATTTAAAAAAAGAATACTTCCTAAGCATCACTATGTTATGATTATACTTATCTACACAGTACATAAAATTCAGTCCATTAAAACGAAAAAACATACTAAACCTTTATGTGAAAATATGATTAAAAGAGCTCTTTACTTTTGCTAATGCAAGGCAATCCTGCCCCAATGATAGCCCCAGTAAAAATTATGATTTAACTTTTCTTTTTTTCTGACACTGTAAAATAAATGGCCATTGTAAAATACCTTACAGATGCTTCTAGACATATTAGCTCATCTATATGCCCTAGATATTTAATTAAATAGAAATTGTATGTCTTCAGTATAAAACTCCTTTTGATTAAAGTTAGTATTGGAATGTGAATGAGAAGATAATGAATTTCAGTTTCCCTACCTACAAAAGTCGCAGTGAAATGGACTTTAAAAAAATCTTAAAGGTCGGGTACAAATAATTTAATGGAGAAAACTTTATTTTTTCAAAATTTCGCTGAATTCAGCTTCAATTCACTGTACCCACAACCCACCTCATAATGAAGTGATATTTCCTGAAACAATGAAGCCTTTTGAAGCCTTACAGATGCATTTCTGAAAAGAGATCTCTTATTTAATGCTACATTTCATTGCCCCTTCTTCCTCCCAGTAACTGTCACTGACTGTCAGTTCCTATATAGTGGTGTTGTCTATGCTGTCAGATCAATTTTTAGAGATAGGGCAGAGGCTTGGTAAAATTCAGTAGTGTAGAAAACCCATTAATGTTGAAGGGGCTGAGTATGTTATATTCTCCAATGAAGCAGAGCCAGAAGGCATTTTAATAATTACAGATTCAAACACACAAATAGGCAAAACCAACATGATCACTAAACTCATCTGTTTTCCTTTGGAAGATTGAAGTATATAAAATATCAATTATGGCCTTAAAACTTTGTAATACTGCTTTAGATGAATCAGGTAAATGTATAAAAGTACATAGAGCCAAATGGTTCAAATCTATTTAACCATTTTAAGTTGATGTGGTCAAAATTTTAAGTCCTGATTTATTCAGAACCTATTTGAAATGTTGTTATATGTCATTAGAATCAATAAGTAAAATATACTTATGAGATAATTTTATTTATATTTTAAACTTAATTTTTGTTTGCTTCGGGGCCACAACCATTGGTGCTAGGGACCATGCCTACATCTATGTGCAGGGAATATTCATGGCAAGGAACAGGAGACCATATGAGGTGAAAGGATATGGGCTGGTAGTGTGCAAGACAAGCACCGAAACTCCTTTCGCCTTTACTCATTTCTTAATATTAAATAAACTTAACCTCACCCTACACATTAAATTGTAGAAAACCAGGAGTTTGTTTTCTTTTGCGTGTATGTGTGTGTAAACTAGTAAGATATAAAAACATAAAAGTAAAAAGTTTAGTTGCCAAAAGAATCTGATGTACTATTAATTCTACTTATGCCACTATGCGAAAAGAATTTTACAATTAGCTATATTTCTATAAGGAGGCAATGCTGACTTCTGTGTCAAGAAAGAGATAATTTATTAAACCTAGTCTGGAAGCAATCTTTCCCACATAGAAATCTTTCAAAAGTTTGGCACTCAATATCATAGGACACTGGAATATCAAAATAAGACCCAATTGCAGAGATCCAAGGAAAGTAAAAGGATTCTTTCTTTACTGCAACTATTGAGAAGAACCTCCTGAGAATCCTTTTTATCCTGGTTCTCCTTTTAGTGTTTTTGACACTCAAACCTTTACTTTAAAGACTAGAAGGTATAAAAGCTCTGTGTTTATTTTAAGATTCTCAGTAGCCCAGTGCTATTACTTCTTTTCATAATTGCCAACAAGGCAATAAATTAGTCAAGAAATATGCATTCCTACCAAAACTTATCATTGCAGTATAATTGCCAAAATATTGAAACAACCCAAATGCCCAAAGAGAAGTAACTGGATAAATATCATGATTTATAGATATACCATGTAACACTATGCAGGTACTATGAGAATATAAGATCTTGCAATTTGCAGCTACTTGGGATGGAAGTGAAGAATATTATATTAAGTGAGACAAGTTATACGAAGAAGAATAAATACAAGGCGATCTTATTTATCTGTGTTAACAAAGAAAACAAGTAAGGGGATGGACTACATTAACTAGGACACACTCTTTGCTTGAGGATAATTAATTACAAAGCAGCAGTGGAGGTTAAAGAGAAGAGAATAGAGGAATCAGTGATGCAATCTTGGGCACTTTGGTGATAATAAAGGTAAAATAATTTATAAATAAAAACCTGCAAACTACTCTAATCCTATTAATTAACTACAATAAAGATTCAACTTATTTTTCAAGAATATACAGCAATTTATGGAATGATATTCCAACATATGCCATGGATGTAGAAAAAGTCTTACCACAGATTAACATATACAATGTTCAAAGCAATTATAAGTTAGTGATTCTAAAAATGTCACCAATTTAAGGGTAGTCTGTGTGTCACAGTGGACAGAGCAAAAGTAAAACCAGGGTCATGGCAATGAGCATTTTGGTACAATAAAAACGAGTCTCTAGTCTAAAAGATGGGAAGAAACTTGAGATAGTGCCACAGTCAGTGTAACTCTGACTACTGTTAGTTTTCTTGGTGAAAGCATTCGGTAAAATCTTTGGAATGATATTGAAAAGAAATTGAGAAGAAATAAAGATAGACTGTAGAGAGAAAATGTTGTGTAGTCTAACAGAATATGACCTGGAAACAGATTTTAGCTGCTTCTCAGGATCCCGATGGCTATTAAAAACTGCTTCCTCTGATATTTTGTATACTTTTTAAAATTTGACATATATCTTAATAGCCATGCTCTAGGATTCCTCCTCAAATCCAACTTGATTTGACATTAATAATTAAGACAGTAGAAAAAATATCAATCAAAGGTAAAATTCTAATTTAAATTTTTTTGTATTCTAAATAAAGTATGTCATCTGCAAACAGTGAGAACTTGACTTCTTCCTTTTCTATACGAATGTTCTTGATATCTTTTTCTTGCTTGATTGCTGGGGCAAGTATTTCTAGCACTATGTTGAATAGCAGTAGTGAAAGAGGGCACCCTGGTCTTGTATCAGACTTTAGAGCAAAGGATTCTGGTTTATCTCCATTGAGCATGATATTTGCCATTAACTTGTAATAGATAGCCTTGACTTTTTTGATAAAAGTTATTTTTGTTCCCATCTTGATGGAGTTTTTATCAAGAATGGGTGTTGGACCTTATCAAATGATAAAATCACTTTTAGCTTTCAAACATATGCTTTATTTTTATAATTTCTATTTTGAACCAATATGAATTACATGTCTTTCACAGTTATATTTATACATAGTGACAGTGAATTAGGGCCAGGCACACCACCATTGTTGTCCCCTCCTCACCCCTGTTCCCAGCATGCATCTGATACATATATCCTTTGCCCCATGGACTACTATTTTAACAGGTCCCTTTTATGTATAGCTGCAAAGTATAAGAGTTTAAATAAAACACAATAGTGATGACAAAACATCCATGTTAATTCACTGTATATAATTTGCAAAAGAAAATTCTGTATTTCTGGGGCCAGAACTGTGGTGCAAGAGGAAAGGCATCTGCCTTACTGTATCTGCGCTAGCCTAGGATGGATCACGATTCTATCTCTGAGAGTTCCATATGGTTCCCAAGCCAGGGGCAATTTATTATTTTTTTCCAGCTACACCCGTTTGATGCTCAGGCGTTATTCCTGGCTAAGCACTCAGAAATTGCCCCTGGCTTGGGAGGATCATATGGGATGCCAGGGGATGCAACCGCAGTCGCAATCTTTCCTTGACTGGCACTTGCAAGGCAGACACCTTACCTCTAGCCTAGAGCCACCTCACCGCCCCCCGGGAGCAATTTCTGAGTCCATAAGCCAGGATTAACCCATGGGTGTAGCCAAACCCCCCCCAAAATTTGCATTTATATTATCATCACTACTATCATTTCTGTATATGTTCATTAATACTAGTATGTATTATATATTATATATCCAGGAGACTTTCTAGATAGTAAACATTGGCCTGAGAGTTCAAAATATAGCAGTAAACAAAGGAGATTATAACTACCTTAGGAATTGGAGGGAGAGTACAGCGGGTAGGAGGCATTTGCTTTTCATGTGACTGACACAGTTTTGATTCCTAATAACCCATATGGCCCCCAAATCTCACCAAGAGTGATCACTGATAGCAAATCTAAGAGTAAACCCTTATCTTGGCTTTACTTCTGATACACACATAGCTTGTGTTTAAAACAAACAAAAGATGTGTTGCCTTCATGAGTCTCATTATCACTGGGTAACAGGTATTAAAATACTATAAATAATAATAATGTAAATATATAAAATGAATATATAATAACTAATATCAATAAATAATAAATAAAAAATCAATATATAAATATTGAATGGGCAATGTGGCCAAGGATAGAGTTAGAAGGAACAGGATATACTTAAGCAGATCAATACACCAACTAACACTAGAAATTTTTAAACCATTCTTTTAGTGATTATTTTTCTAATCCTTAGTAAGAATAACAGAGACAGTATAGTAGTAAAGTGCTTATTTTACATGCAGCCAGCATTATATAATTACAGTATGACATATTATCCTTTGAAAACCACTGAGGATCATACTTTAGCATAGTACCAGGACCAGCTCCTGGGAACCATCTGTGTGGCTTTAAACAATACAAGCAAAGCAATACATTAAATATATACTATCCCTTAATTTTAATTGGAATTATATTTTTTCAATTTAGTTTATGATTTAACAAAGATACTCATTATCCCTAGTTTCAGATTGGAATGAGTTTATAATTCCCCTTTGAGTCACCATTGTCTCATTCCTAGTCTCAGAGGTTGATTCAAGGTAGGTGTGTGGAGTGCTGAATAGTCCAAGAAGTCTTGAGATGACTGGAAGTAATTCATTAAAGTAAAACAGTCTTTCTAAATGCATCGGAAACATAGATAAATGATTACAGTTGGTAGCTAAAATGCCTGCCTATCTAGTCATGTACACATACCCACTATCAACAGTGCAGCTAAATTCCATAGTTTTCACCACTGTTTTATCAAAATGTAACGGCATGGAAAATAAGGGGGAAATAAGAAAGAGGGAAGATCATCCGAGGCAACAAAAACAAAGGAAGATAGGTACTGGAGCAGTGGCGCAAGTGGTAAGGCGTCTGCCTTGCTCAAGGTAGCCTACGACAGACCATGGTTCCATCCCCCGGTGACCCATATGGTCCCCCAATTCAGGAGAGATTTCTGAGTGCATAGCCAGGAGTAATACCCGAGTGTCACTCGGCATGGCCAAAAAAAAGCTAAACCAAAACCAAACAAACAAAAATAAACAAAGCAAAATTTAAAAAGATATGGATTTATTTAGTCTTCATTTTATTGCCTATAATAAAACAGTGTATTATTTGTCACAGTGCTGGCAATTAAGAATTGCATTCTCAATTTAACAGACTCCCTGATGTTAGGAATAATGTTTTCTGCAGTCTTTCTGGAAATAGTACTGCCAATGAGATTCAAAAAGGAATTGTTAACTGAGAAGATATATCTTTAGTGTGAATGAGGTTACAAGTGATAGAATTTAAATTTAAATATTAAGTCATCTATAATCCTCTTATCCAAATTTAAGTTGCCTGTAAGGAAGAGCAAAACTTTTTTTGGGTTTTTTTGGGGGGCACACCCACTGACTCCTAGGGGTTACTTATAATCCCTGGCTATGCACTCAGAAATTGCTCCTAGCTTTGGGGACCATATGGGA
>PVKC010015198.1:0-21641 GCA_004027635.1 Crocidura indochinensis | reverse complement strand
ACAGCTAGTTCCGTCAGTATTACACACACACACACACACACACACACACACACACACACACACACACACACACACACACACACACACACCTGTTTCTACCCTGAGCAGGATGAAGCCTGGCTGTCTCCAGGGGGCTTAGGATGTCAAAGACTATTCCGTAGGGATCAAGTTGCATTCCTTGAAAAACGTGGCATGAGACATTCATTCTCATCCGTACCGCTGGCTCCTGGATTCCACTAGCTCCTGCATCCGAATCCTGTTGCTCTGTAGATTTTATCTCTGGACATCACTGGGAGCCTCCCGACTTCCACTGACCTGGGATTGGTCCGGAGGAAGGAGAGGCGGAGTCATTCTGATTCTTTTTTCCCCACTCCAGCACACATCATAAAAAGCAGCCACTGCTCCTCACTCTCCAAGCAGTGCTTCAGAGTGGGAACCGCTCACTCTGCCTCTGAGCAACAGCTGGTGGAGCCTGTAACACAGATCTGACTTTCTCTCACCGCTCCGCAGCTCCTCCGGGGAGAAACAACCTTTGAAAAGAACTCTGCAGGCATCAGAGAAAAAGTTAAAAAGCTCAAGCAAGAACAAAAGCAGCAAGCTGCACACTCTTTGCAGGGAGAAGGAACACTTTGAAGTCTAAGATTTGAAAGAGATGATGATCTGAGCCTGTACCTGAAAGAGACTAAAAAAGAAAACTCCCTTGCAGACTTTGGAGCTGGTGGCTTTGGCTTGCAATAGCACCAGTTTTAGCTTCCAAACTTTCAGCCAGCTGAAGAGACTTGGACAAGCTCTCTGAGACTCAGCCTACTTCCATCTCTCTTCCCGGGAGAGGTTGCATGCCCTTGAGATGAATTCCACTCCTCACCACGGGATGCACACCTCCCATCACTTCTGGAACCACAGTGCCTATGGAGCACGAGGCAATGCCAGCGAGCCCCTGGGGAAAGCCTACTCGGATGCAGGATGCTATGAGCAACTTTTTGTCTCTCCCGAAGTCTTCGTGACCTTGGGAGTCATCAGCTTGTTGGAGAACATCCTGGTGATCGTGGCCATCGCCAAGAACAAGAATCTGCACTCGCCCATGTACTTTTTCATCTGCAGCCTGGCTGTGGCTGACATGCTGGTGAGCGTTTCCAACGGCTCGGAAACCATAGTCATCACCCTCTTGAACAGCACGGACACGGACGCCCAGAGTTTCACGGTGAATATTGACAATGTCATCGACTCGGTGATCTGCAGCTCCTTGCTGGCCTCCATCTGCAGCCTGCTCTCCATTGCCGTGGACAGGTATTTCACCATCTTTTACGCTCTCCAGTACCATAACATTATGACGGTGAAGCGGGTGGGCATCATCATCAGCTGTATCTGGGCAGCTTGCACCGTGTCGGGCATCCTGTTCATCATTTATTCCAACAGCAACGCCGTGATCATCTGCCTCATCACCATGTTCTTCACCATGCTGGCGCTCATGGCTTCGCTCTATGTGCACATGTTCCTCATGGCGAGGCTGCACATTAAGCGGATCGCTGTCCTCCCCGGTACGGGCACCATCCAGCAAGGGGCCAACATGAAGGGTGCCATCACCCTGACCATCCTGATTGGGGTCTTCGTGGTCTGCTGGGCACCTTTCTTCCTGCACTTAATCTTCTACATCTCCTGCCCCCAGAATCCGTATTGTGTGTGCTTTATGTCCCACTTTAACCTGTACCTGATACTCATCATGTGTAATTCTGTCATCGACCCCCTCATTTATGCTCTGCGGAGCCAGGAGCTGAGGAAAACCTTCAAAGAGATCATCTGTTGCTACCCTCTAGGGGGCCTGTGTGATTTTTCTAACAGATACTGAGCCGAGAAAGAGGAGCGAGTGAGGGGCCGGAGCATGGCTAAGACTTCATTCTTCTACCACCTGAACTGTGTGCTTAGCAGAAAGCAGCTTTTTCTTCTGTGTCAGGCAAGGGCTGAGACTATTTGTTGTCTAAACTTAAGTAGATGAATTTATAATGTAAATAAATGCCTCCTCTCTGTGTATTGTAAATGCCATGCTGTGCTTTGGCTGTAAAATGTTCATCTATCTTCTAGACTAAAGGCACTGTGAATTTATCAAAAATAAGAGGAAAAAAGAATCTTCATTCAAAGCTTGACACTGTCTCCTTCTCATTTATTCATTCATACATATTTGCTGGTTTGATTGATTTAAAAGTCACAGCCTCTTTAAATAAAATCTAAGCAACGATTCATCCCATGACATCCAACAACAAATGTAAAGATCTGATTCTAACACTTTCAAAGACAGTCACTTAAAACAGCTAAAAATGCCAAGTTCTTTTCTAAACTTTTGTTCCACTTGTGTAGAAATGGAATTCTTACTGAGAAGATATAGCTACTGGGATAAAAATAAGTGAGTCTTTTTTTTTTTTTTTAGTAAAAAGCCTATGAACATTTCTCAATGACAGATTAATTGACTTGTGAAAACAGGTGATATAGGGAATACAGTTTGGGTGCTAAGAAGCAGCAATGACTGAGATGAAAATTTTATTACTGAGTAATAAAATCTGCCCTTCATAATTCTGTGTAACTTACAGAGGAAAAAATTGGGGTTACCAGTAAACTTTCCTTTGTTTTAATTTTCAGTTAACAGTAAAGGTAAACTTCCGGACAAGACTAATTGACCATTTTTAATTTAAAAAAGTTAATATGGAAGCATTATCTGCTGAAACATCCAGAGAAGGGGGTATTGTGTGAGCAATGCAACCCCCCCCCCCAGTCTGTAAAGAACTATAGCATTAGTGTGGGGTTCTTGCATTTTTCATGAGGAAGTATGTGATTCTTACTTATTGCTTTTTTTTAACTGGAGTCTAAGTTTTAACTTTAAAAACTAAGCAAATCTATAGAACAAGCCTTTTTTCAGCTTATATTTGTAAATATCTATTATAAGCCAGCCTCAGCTGGAACACTGTGATCTAATAAAGGAAATATCTGATGAATTTCCAGAGGTTGCTATGATAAAAGTCAACTTGTCTATAGTTGTATTTTCAGAATCAGATACTTTTCTTACTTCAAAATAATCTCATAGATGTGCATACTGAGTAATAAAATCTGTTCTTCATAAGTCTGTGTAATTTACAGAGGAAAAAATTGGGGTTACCAGTAAACTTTCCTTTGTTTTAATTTTCAGTGGCCTCATATACACAGGGAAAGCGGTACATGCCCAGATACTTTTTAATTCCAGTCTTCATGTTTTGTCAATTAATAATAGGAAATAAGAAAAAGGTTTTGCACACATGAGAAAATATATCCATGCACAATTGCAAGTTAAAGTTTACATATAAAAGGGGCTGGAGCCCCTCACACAATAGTAGTGTATTTGCCTTGCATGCAGCCAATCCAGGACAAACCTGGGTTTGATCCCAGGAGTCCCATATGGTTCCCCAAGCCAGGAGCGATTTCTAAGTGCATAGTCTAGAGTAACCCCTGAGCATCATCGGGTGTGGCCCAAAGACCAAAAATAAAATAAAATAAAATAAAATAAAAGTGGTGCTGAAGTTCAATTTATTGCACATTGTCTGTTTTGACACAAAGGCATTGCCTTCAGGCATTGCCTCACCTGTGGCTTCCCTCATAACCAAAGCTTTTCATGCACTACCAGGACACCCAGGTCCTTTCTCTTCATGTTCACACCTCTGGGGGCAGTTTCAGTGGCAGCACTAGCAATTGGCATGTCGTCCACACAAGGCTCCTACATACCCAGGGTTCCAGGTACTTTACTACAGTGTTTCTCAAACCAGAGCTGGAGGAATGAGGTATGTGAATACCCAAAGACCTCTAGAATATCCTAAGCAGGAGGTGGGGGCTGAAAGTGGAAATAGTTTAAATAGGGAGCCTGTGTCCTGAGATGCAGAGAATAATCAGTAGAACAATGTCAACAGGAAAGAAACAAATTCAGATAAAATTTGGGAAATACTGTTTTCAGGCTTAAGACAGTCTTACTTGCCACTTTTTCCTCCAAATATGCCTCTATTACATTACTTGTCTTTTCTTCAGGAAAACTGATGTTTTCCCAGAGACACTAGCATTCTCCAAACCACCCCTCAAACTACTCAGGATCTTCATGACATTTGGGACTCTGCTAAGTCCTATCTGATCTACACAAAGAAACCTGTAAGCTGAACCAAAGACACTGAATAGAGGGGTGAATGGAGTGGAAACGTAGAGTAAGCATGGAGCTGAGAATATGGGCAGATAAGAGCAGTGCACAGAATGATGAGCCCTGAGGAACCTGAGGGATCTGGAGGACCTAGATTGCTGGAATAGACACATAAGAAGTGGATATTCCAATCAAAGGATTTAAAAGCTATTAACACAAACAAACTGAGTTGCACAATATGTCATAAGAATGCTAGGAATGGGCCAGAAGGTTTTTACCTCTGCTCCTTTTCCTGATATATAATTGTCACATGTTGGGACAAAATTTAGAATTTATTCAGCCTTGGGCATTACCTGCACCTGCCCATCCAGGATGGTTCCTTACGATGCCTCTCTGTTTCCTGGATTAATTTTTTTGTTTCATGCATTTACCCTCCCTTTCTGTGCATTACTTTGAGAATGAGTCTGATGCTCAAATTGTTAGATATAACAGGAGAATAAAACCAATCTGATAACACCTAACATATTTTTTATTTTTTAGAGCAGTTCCCCCAGCAGCCTCCCACCGGGCACTCTGCGTGATGCAGCGGTTTTTTTTTTTTTTTTTGATGGCAGTGGTTAGAGATTGAACTTCACTTTGTTCTGAATGGAGAAGAAGCAACTAAACCCTCTTACTGTTAGGATGCCTAGTGGGCAGCACAGAGAAGAGGCAGAGTGGTTCACTGGGGAAAGGACAGGATTAGATTCCACTGGATCACACCCAGGCACATAGTGAAGGTGACCTCTGGGCATCTTTCTGAAAATCCATAACCTATAAATATAGAGGGGGAATTAGAGTAAGAGTGAGTTGCAACATAAGCCCTGTCTCTCTGAATGATCATGGTTTCACTGCAAAAAAAAGTAATAAAGGAAAACTAGTAACTATTTTTAATCAGATCAGTCACTGATGAGTCATCTATGTGAGCAGTCAGAGGTGTGGCTAATGACACTGGTATCTACTTTTCCCTAATAAGAGTTGTTCTATCCCAGAAAGTCCAATTGGGATGGATGGATGTGAGTTATGAGAGGGAACTGGTATTCTATTCCCAACTCCATCCCCCCATAAATAACCTCTGAGAAAACTGAGATGAGGCAAATGTCAACACCAAAGCATCCCTCCATCCTTCTAAATCACTGTGACCCACCACCTTGTCATCTTTCAACTTAAGAGAACATCTGAACATCTCATTTATTCTCTGATAAATATGAGAGAAAGAAGAAATAACATGCATTTCAGCCTAATAAGAGAACTGAGTTAAGCATTATGAAACATGATCCTGTCCCAGTGCACCTATGGATGGGATTCAAGCCATCCTCCTTTCCTTTCTCCCCCTTTAACCCTCATAAAGAACTTCTATTAGCAGAGATTAGATACATCAACTAGCTCATCTTTTCTGATGACTCAAGAATCCCTAAGATACAGGAAGCTCAGTGGAGTGATTCAAGAGCTGGAGTGGCTTTCTGCCTACTGGACTACCTCTTTCATATGGACTATATGACTTCTTAAATGATTTTGGTGGCCATTAATGATCACTGGTCTGTTTGTTTGTTTGTTTGTGGACCACATCAGGGGTGCTCAGTGATTACTCCTGGCTCTGTGTTCAGAAATCACTCTCAGCAGGCTCGGTGGACCATATGGGATGCCTGAAATGGAACCTGGGTCAGCTGCATGCAAGTTAAATGCCTTACCCACTGTGCTATCACCCCAACCCTCAAATCATTGGTCTTAAAGTAGCTAATAAATTTGAGTTGCACAGGTGTCATAGAATCTGATTCTATTAGGTAAAAAGTCTTTCTTTCCCTGAGATAAAGGAATTGGAAAGAGAATAAAGAGGAAAAAAAAAGAGACAAAATGCTATCTTTTCCATCTTCTTAAGTTTATTTTATTACTTATATATTGTCTTGTTTTAATCTATTTTTAAACCTATAGATGATTTGCCTACTGCTAACCTATAAATCAGAATTAAAATATATGATGTGTGTTTCACAATAAGTGTCTTTTAACCTATTATGTTGCATGCTTCTTTGGTGGTGTTTTGTTTTAGATATATTAAAATTCTATCTGTTCTGTTGTGTTACAAGGTGACACAAAAAAATTAAAAACAAAACAAAACCCAGATGTTCACATTAGTGTGGTTAGTTTAGTGGATCAAAGGTTTCCATCAAATGAATGAAAATGTGATCATATTTCATTGCCTTTGCTTATTCTGCTAGCATAACAGAATTTTGCTGGGAAGAATATTTTTCTTATAAAAATAAAAGGAGAGTGGAAGCAATCTGCATTGCGATAAGAACATTGCAGCAATGTCATGATTGCCTAAAAAATGGCTCTCATTCCAAGCCTAGATGATGGTTTCACAAAAAGGATTTAAAAAGTTAGGTTGGTCAAACCAGTAAAAGTGTGGAACAGACAAATATGTCATGGAATATTCCTAAAGAAGGAAATTACTGAGACCTGCAAAGAAAAATAATAGTAAAAAATTAGTTATAGTTTCAGAGTAATGATTGACATCAGCTATTTAAACTTTAGTCCATCAAAGTGACAACAGTTTAACAGATAAATTAAAAATAGTCTAAGTTGCTGAGAAGGTAGAAAAATAGATTATTTCTTATTCTTTGTGTTAAAAGGTAAACTAGTAGAACTTTTCTGAGGAATAGAAGCCACAATTATAACAAATTTCCCATTCAGTGTTGATTATTTTACCACAACTCATTTTCCATGTAGAACCTGATTAAGAAGCTCTCATGTAAAGGAAACCTCGCGGTATCTCCCAGACGTGCCAGTCTCATATAACTGATGCCACATGTAATGTGCTCATTTCATAGATCCACACATTTACCAAGGGCATGACATTTCTTCTTTCTTGTACTGTAAAAATTATGTCAGAAACAAAATGTAGGAAATGTTTAAAACAATTTTCTTTCTTTCTTTCTTTTTTGTTTTGTTTTCTTTTGGGCCATACCCAGCGGTGCTCAGGGGTTACTCCTGGCTGTCTGCTCAGAAATAGCTCCTGGCAGGCACATGGGACCATATGGTGTTGTGTAATTTTTACCTGTCGCCCCACCTGGATCTTCCAGGTGGGGGGGAATGAAGAAATAAAAAGCTCGAGGGGGAGGCCAGAAGGGCTCTTTTTAGAGAACTCTTGGCTGGAATAGGAGGGGAATTGAATGGTCTGGAGATTGAAAAAAGCCCTTCTGTTGCCGAACCTTTGGTCCCCTAAATTCTCTGACTGAACTGTTTTATTTGTGGAGGATTTGTCGCTGGGGTCTCCTCTAAGAGGAGAACCGAGGAAAGATGTTTCCCATTGGAAATATTTCCCATTGGAAATTAATTTTAAACTCTGAGACCACCAGCAAGGGG
The DNA here is from genome assembly GCA_004027635.1 of Crocidura indochinensis. NCBI lineage: Eukaryota > Metazoa > Chordata > Mammalia > Eulipotyphla > Soricidae > Crocidura > Crocidura indochinensis. The sequence goes on along the minus strand of PVKC010015198.1, from coordinate 14,098 downwards.
TTCGACCTCCCCCCACAATATGGGACACCGGGATTCGAACCAACCACCTTCGGCCCTGGATCGGCTGCTTGCAAGGCAAACACTGCTGTGCTATCTCTCCGGGCCCACAACAATTTTCTTATACTGAAAAAACACTCATTGGCTAGCAACCTTGGGATATTTTTGAACACTTTTTAAATATTTACATTTTTAAAGCATTTTGGACTCAGAGAAATTTTGAGAAAGTTCTTTACTTTCTGCCCATACACAATCTTTCTTTTACTTGAAAGATTTGCATTGATTTGTGACAGTGATGGCCCTATACAATGATTTGTCATTAAAATTCAATCCTGATACATGTGCTTTGAAAACTGTGTAGAGATATGTGTCCACAATGTTGTACCATACAATATAAATTCAATGCCCTTTCCCACCCCAATCCCTAATTTTTTAAAGTAGAGACCTAGATGAGTATTTTTCTTAATCTTTATCAGGACAATTCTGTTTGGGTTAGTTCTTTGAAACAGAGGGCATCTTGACTAATAGGTACTAGTTTTGTAGCACAGGGCTTTTTAAGTTTCCAAGCACATGCAATTCAAGTAGGAATCAGGTTGAAATTTAGATTTTTACACAGGTTGGCTTGAGGACTGAATTTTTACTTTACTAGAAAGTTCTCCAATGATGCTTATTTGATGACTATATTTTGAAGGTCAGATCTAATTGTGAAGAGATCTAATAACAGCAAATGGCAGCTTTATGTATCAAGAAATTATACATTCTTTAATGATATGTTTATACTTATTTTTATGATATAAATATCTTAGAACTTGAAACTTATTTTGTTTCTAAAACTATAATGCTCAATTATTAACTTCAGTTTGATAGTTAAAACAGATTTCAAAAATTAATTGGATCTGACTCTTGTACCTGTGCATTCACCTGGACTCCTGGAATGCAATTTTTTTTCTTTTATTAAATTCAATTAAAAAGGGTAAGAGGAAAATATTAGAATTCATGTGTTTTGAGTGCTAAAAATAAAATCATATTTTATCAATACTATAAAACAGCATTAAATATTTTCCTTTTCTTTATTCTTTTGTTGTGGAAAAATATTTATCATGAATTTATTTAAAGTTTTACTATATACTTTAGTAATGTAAATGATAAGCATTTTGCTATTAAATATTTTAAGTGAAGATTTTACCTATAATTGTTATTTAAATGTTCAAAATATTTAGTGAATATTAGTAGATCCTGGATAGATAGAGAAGACTCTCAGGAATAAAAACATTTCTGTACAGTCCAAATTTTTCTAAATCCTTTCACTATGTCCAAAGAGCTAAGAATATGAAAGGAGAGAGGATGTGAGATGAAAGTATGTAGAACTACCTAGTAGACCATTGTTGAAGATATTAGCACTTTGCTAGTTGTCTTGAAATATTTGTATTATATCTGCCAAACATAATATTTATTATCTGAGAAATTGGTGTTGCCACAATTAAATAAGCAGATGTAATTTCAGTTCATACCCGAGGTAAGTCATTAACATTTTTCAATTGTCATATAAGTATTAAAGTGTATCATTCTTGAATACTTTGGTACTAGTGGTTAATTAGTATTTGAATTATGCTAATAGCAAGTATACAATTCAAATATGGTCATTAATCATTGTTGGCTAATTCGGTTAAAATTTTTACCAGAAGATTAATTCTATGTACTTTAAGGGATTACTAAGCTATTTTATAATTACTTTTTGTTGGTTGACTGATTTATTCTTCAACATTTTCACTTAAAAATTTGTATAGCAGCTATCAGAATGTACACGACTAAGATGAAAGACTTCTGCTTGTTTATCTGATAGCTGAATACTTATACTCTATGACAATGTCCACCTATTTCAATGCCTCAATTGAACAATCTAAGTATTTGTAATTAACTAAAAATAATTTTGAAATGATTTAAATAAGTATGACTTTATGGGTCAGAAAATAACAAATGAATATTTAGTATGAAACCAGAGGGCACATGTTGTACACACAGTCCCAGTTTATTACCACTTCCAGAGATTGCCCCAAAGTCCTCTAGATATAGCTAGGTGACCCTTGAACACGTCTAGATTATTATTCAGTAATAAAGTTGAGGGGCATGTTTACTTTCTTTGTGTGTTTATATTACATAAATGAGCTACAATAAATATATTTCTCTCTTAAATACTCATCTACAGCACCCCCAGAAAGTGCACACCATTCCCACATCAGCAAACTTTATCTACTTAATATATGAAAAAAAAACATTCTTTAATGCAGTAAAATTTTAGTGGTCAAAAGATTTCTCTTAATTTACAATGAACAATGGTTGAAAATGGAGTGTGATCAGTCCTGGACTCCGTGTAGTATTTTCCCAAGTCTTTCATGTCAATTCAGAGTATTCATAATTCTCCATGAGAAATCTTGCTATTATTTGATACTCTTAATATTTTATATTAGTTAATTTTTTTTTGGTTTTTGGGTCACACCCCAAAGCGCTCAAGGGCTCTACGATTAGAAATAGCTCCTGGCAGGCTCAGAAGACCATATGGGATGCCAGAATTCGAACCACTGGTCCTTATGCATGCAAGGCAAACACCCTACTTCCATGCTATCTCTCCGACCCCCATATCTAATTAATTTTAATAAGAAATGTACAAATTTGATGAGAAATTTAGATGACTTCTTTCCTCTTGTCATTTATCACGGGCAGCATTTCTGATCACTTTAATATGAAAGCAATATACATACATTAAATTGATAGACAATAAAGAAAATTTACGTAACACATATGTTTTCCTTATGTTCCTCATTAGGGGTGGTTGTGAGTGAGGCATCACCAAGAAGCTTGAATAATATATTCTAGATTTCTCTAGAAATCGATTTCTTTATTTCTGCTATATTAGATCTTCAATTCTCATATCATATGGTATGAGTAAAAAAATAACTCTCCTACATAAGTACCAGGATTTATCGTCTCTTATTGTTACTTCTGCCAGGTTTAGAAACACTGCACAAAACAAACAAAACAAAAGACTTTCACAAAACAAACATTGCCAATTCATTAGAGTAGGTGAATTTCCCACATTAAGGTATGATTGTACTGTTAGTAAGAATAGAGAAATCCCTGACTAGGTTATGCTTAAGGAATATTTCTACCTCCTTTAAACTACTTCTTGCATACAGAGATTTTCCCCCAAGTGAATTCATAATGGTTTTATATGAACCAGGTTCCTTTATATTCTTGTTTTCTCTTTTGAAGATGGCATTAAAACAAACATGAGCTCTCATTTTGAATGCACACTAACACTAAGGAATATATTCCTGAGACTCTTCTCTATCTATCCAGGATCTATTAATAGCCTTTAAATATTTTGATCATTTAATAGCAATTATAGGTAGAATCTTCACTTAAAATACTTATATAGCAAAATGCTTATCATTACCATTACTAAAGTATACAGTAAAACTTTAAATAGGTAAATTCATGATAAATATCATTTTCACAATAAAAGAATAAAGAAAAGGAAAATATTTAATGCTATTTTAAAGTCTTAATAAAATATGATTTTATTCTTAGCACTCAAAAACTGCATGAATTCTAATATTTTCCTCTTTACTTTTATTAATTGAATTTAATAAAAGAAAAAATGGCATTCCAGAAGTCCTGAGGAATGCAGATAAAAGAGCTAGATCAATTAATTTTTGAAGTATGTTTTAAATATCAAACTGAAGTTAATAATTGAACATTATAGTTTTAGAAAACAAAATAAGTTTCAAGTTCTAAGATATTTATATCATAAAAATAAGTATAAACATATCATCAAAGAATGTATAATTTCTTGATACATAAAGCTGCCATTTGCTGTTATTAGATCTGTCCACAATTAGATCTGACCTTCAAAATATAGTCATCAAATAAACATCATTGGAGAACTTTCTAGAAAAGTAAAAATTCAGTCCTCAAGCCAACCTGTGTAAAAATCTGAATTTTAACATGATTCTTACTTGAATTGCATGTGCTTGGAAACTTGAGAAGCCCTGTGCTACAGAACTAGTACCTATTAGTCAAGATGCCCTTTGTTTCAAGGAACTGAACCAACAGAATTGTCCTGATAATGAGTAAGAGAAATACTCATCTAGGTCTCTAGATTGAAAAACCGGGGTGGAGAAAATTGAGGACTAAGAAAGTAGATAGGTAAATACTCACTGCTGCCCTCCACTGCTATCTTCCATCTAAACCCTGTGGGAGAAAGCTGATAGATAGGACCCAGAATCCCACTCCCATGCCACAATTTTTCTAGTGTGTTCCAAATAACTTCAGTTCCCTATCTGTGTCATCTTCCAACTGTTTAAGCAGAGAGCTGACAAAGAGCACCCTAACCTATCACCCCTTGTTGAGGCCATAAAAGCAGCTTCTAATTTGCAAGTACACCAGGTCCTTTCATATATGAATACTTACCCTGAACAATAGTATTATGTTTTTGGTTTCCCAGCTATAAGAGGTAGCTAATATAGTTATGTAACACACACTTTTTTCATATCTTCTGCGATACACACTCTGGACTCTTGCAGTGAATTCGCAACTTAGGTTGCCTCCAATCACACCATGCAAATGCAAATATTAACTTAATCTTAGGATTACACCTGGGAAACCAAAAGACAATATTCTTTAATTCTATCCTGATCACATATTCCCACAACTCACAGAGGTTCTCATGGTAGTTGTAAATCATAGAACACAAAATTACTTCCCAGAAATTCTTCAGAGAGCCCTTGTTCAAAACTCTAAACAATATGTAGCAATAGCAAAATTGATTGGGGTGGTTCATGCAGGCTGGAAAGAACAATACTCATTCTTCAGAAATATCTGTGAAAAGTGAGAGAGTATCGTCGATTAGACAGACTCATGTTTAGATTGCAACATGTGCAATGGGGAAACATCCAAGAGCACCACCAAACTTAATGCGTGAAGACAGTATCTCAGAAGACATAACCAATGGTAACCAAAACCACTACTTCTCCAAAATGTATGTTAGAGATAATGATGAAGATTCTTAATGGTACCAAAGAATAATTGTACAGGTAAGGAAAGCATACTTTCAGAATGCTAAAAGTACAGTCATAAAAGATAGAATTAAAAAAAATTGGTAGAAGGAATTTTAAAAAAAATGGCATCTAAGACACAGCACCTGGGGTAAAACCAGTGACCTCTAAGATAGGATTCAGGATAATTCTAAAAAGAACAAAATATAGAAAAAGTACCAAAAATAATAAGCAGTACATAAGAAAATTATGAGGTGAGTTTGAAAGATTTCCTAAAAAAGAGGAATGTGCTTTTGATAAACAATCATCATAACATCATAGTTTAGAAGTTCCCAGAGAAGAGAAATGCATGAACCAGATTTAAGAGACTAAAGGGTCCCAGTCAAAAGGGACCCAAATATAAATATTTTAATACACAACATCAGAATGACAAAAGTCAAAGAAAAAGAATATTGAAACAGCAGGATCAAAGAAATGAAATTGCATACAACAAAACTTTTTTAAGATTTACAGATTACTTATCTAGTAAGACTATAGACCAAAAGAAAATGATGGAATAGTGTTTAAAAAAATACTTGAAAATATATAATTATATAGTAGGGAGAAATACTGAAAATAAATGAAAATCATTTTCCTTTCTATATGCAAATAATGCGGAAAGATCAATTTGAATACCATTCACAATGTAAGAAAAACAAGTATATATATATATATATATATATATATGTGTGTGTGTGTGTGTGTGTGTGTGTGTGTGTGTGCATATATGGAGGAGTAATAGGAGAAAAGCTAACATGAGAGAAAAGAAACAATCTCATTTAGGGAAAACAAGAGATGAAAGAAGTGCAAAGTAAAAAAGAAAATGTAATTAAAATTTTTAAGTTGTTCAAACAAGAAAGTGATAAAATGTCACACTATTATAGACAATTTAGTAATTTTATCAGCTGTGAATATAAATTTATATTTACTGCAAATTGAAATTTATACCATGTTTTAATATATAATTTTAATTATAACTCTAAGAATAATTTTCCCCATGAACAAAGTCACAGAGGTAAATATCTCAAAAATCTTCTCACTTTTTAAAAATGATTTATAATATATACTTCTGAATATTCTAAAATAAGAGGTGCTCAGCATGAAGTTGAAGTCTATCTCTTTTATGAAAAAATGAATCATGCCAACTTGGCATGCTTCAGTTAATAATATGGTTGAAAACAACTATCTTGGCTTCTCTTTTCTTTATGTAAAAGGACCTGATTAAGAAGAGAGAATGAGGCAAAAGCAGTTAAAGTAGACTATAAGCTTGGAGAAAAAAGGAAATGAAAAAAAAAAAAACTAAAAAGGTGAAGAACTTATCACAGTATGTAGACTACACTTATGATTTGAAAGTCAGAATATGGAATGGCATCAAAAGGTATATGAATGCCATTTATTTGCTCAGATTTTGGTAGAATAACAGAGTATCTGGAATTTAAGAGATTGTGGAATCAGGAACTTAAATCCTGATGAAATTAAACTTTGAAAATGGTGCTCATGCTATTGGTTTTGTATTTGATGTTTTAGGAAAATGTTACTGCAATATCAAACAGAGTATGTGTTATTTTAGCATTGGATTTTCCACTCTGCGTGGTTCTCTGGAGATTCACCTAATCATGCTGTCTATATCAATAGCCTGTTTCTATTTTTGTTTGGTAGCAGGGAAGGGAGCACATTCAACACTGCTCAGTCTTACTCCTGGCTCTGTGCTCAGGAATCACTCCTGGTGATCTCAGAACACCATATGTAGAGCTGTGGATCAAAGGTCAGCCTTATGCAAGGTCAGCCAAGTCACCTACATGCATCAACTGCACACAAGGCAAATACTTTCTCCACTATACTATATCTCTGACTCATCCTTATTTCTATTTTTTATGCTGAATAGTTTTCCATATTATTTTTCATATATGTTTTTCCATTAACCTCATTGACTAACATCTGATTTCTTTCTGACTTGGGCCTATGAATATTTGTGTAGATGAAAGCAAGAATTGATATTTCTACTATTCTTATTAAAATAACAGAATAAATATCAAAGGTGAGGATAAACAGAATAAATATCAAAAGTTATATTTATTGAAAATAAATATAAAAGTGCCTAACTGATTTAATTATTCAGAAAAATAACAAAAATCAGAAACAATCTACACAAATTCCAGTCTTATGTTAAAATAAGTTTATTTATTTTAAAAAAAAATCACAGTATCTTAAACAAATGTTTTGAGACAATGTAATATTTCATCAAATATAGTGACTTAAAAAGTCCCACTAGAAATTCATGTAGATGAGAGAAAGAAAAAGAGAAAAAAGAGTTGGAGTTATATAGTCTCCATATGTCTGTTAAAATCTTTGTTTATTGGGGTTTCTATTTTTCTAGTTTATATTTTCAAATAATGTGAACTAAATACATTTATTATAGTATATAAAAGAGTTATAAGTTTAAGTTATAAGTAAAGTGTTAAAAGGGAGGAAGGATAAATAATAGCCCTTGACTATTATTTACTAAGTTTTCATACTTTAGGATTTTCACATTCAACAGATTTCTCTTAATCTCATTTTTAGTCACACAATTAATAGTATGATTCTAATTTCTACTCAGGAATTTCAGGCTGCAACTTACAAAACTATCTTTTTATCCAAACTCAACATTATTGGTTAGATAAAAAAGAAACATGAGTTTCTGACTCTGAAAATAAGTTCCAAGGTAGGCAAATAACTCTGACACATCACAGGATGTATAAGCAGAGGAAACAACTTGAACAAGTGAAATAGATACAAACTGACATAACAGTTCTGCCATTGACAAGTCTTTAAAGGATCTTAATGGAGAGGTAGGAACTGAAATTGGGACGGTAGGTCTTTTCTCCTGGGAACTGGAAATGATTATTCAAGAGAGAACCAGACGTCACTGAAATTCAGTTCTTTTCAACCTTTTCATGCTTTCAACCTTCCCAAAGATAGAATATGCAATTCACCACTTCCCTGGAATTTGAAGTGGATTGCCTTCATTTTATGCACCAAATTTTGCTTAACTTGACCAAACTATTTCCCTATTTACAATCAATAAATAAATATATAAAACTTTAGTACAAAGAAATATTTAGAATTGAACAGAGCACAATATGGTCCAATTGAGAAAATGTATTTGCATAGAGGAATAGAAACTGTGAGAAAGACTTGAAGAGAATAATAAAATATTGTCAGTGTCATGGGGAAATTGAAACCTGGTGTTCTGAAGAAAACAGCAGCCTCAATAGAAACATCAGGATTTAATTTCCCCAAGTTGTATGCTTTTTGTTTGCTAGGCACAGTATCTTCTTAGGCATCTTTGTGAGTTTCCATAAAGTATTCTACCACCTAAAGAGAAAAATTGTTGATTCTCTTTTCTCTCTGATTTTCTTTTTCAAAAATTTTTTTATCAAACTAACATTGGTTTATAACAATACAAGAGCTTCAGTTGTGGCTTATTATACCTGGACATCTGCATAAACTCTTTTGTCCACTCCAAACATCCCCTTTGGTTTTGTGTACTGCCTGCCATTTTCCATCATTCTCTAAGATTTAGTTTTGTTTCTTTGTATTTTTTTTATTTTTTTATTAAAATAGGGCTTTCTATCTCAACATCTATATAATACATTATAACTATTAGCAGAGACTAACTTCCTCTCAATGTCTTAGACTAAAAATAGATAAAACCTCTGTTTATGAAAAGTATAAAATATAGACTTTTAAACTTTAAAAAGGTTTATATCTGAGTGAAGCTCAATTACTTTTCTTTTCCACCAAATTTCTAATCCACACTCAAGAAAGAAGCTTTATTTTAAAAATCAGATTTTTAGAGCTTAGATTTTTTTCTGTACAAGTTTCTGCCTGATGAATTTGGTATAATTAACATCTTCATGCATTTTTCGGAATCATGAACACTGTGACCCTCTAAGTATTGTGAACCCAAATCAAGACTTCCAAGCTTAAAATTTCTAATTAGCTTTTTTTCCAGATGACTAAGTTATGTAAGATTTAGGCTATGAGAGAAAATATGTATACCTTAAAGAAATCAGTGCCTATATATATTTAATAAAAAAAACACTGGCTCATAATTATAATATGGAGCCATGAAATCATCAGCCTTCAAGTCCAAAATCTCAATATTTCATTTTCCTAATTTGAAAAACAGGGGAATTGGAATTGCTAATTAGAGGACAATCAGTAATATTAAAAGAGTCATAGGCAAACTTCATAGAACAGAGTCTGACAGTTCATATAAACCCCATATGAAATACCTTTCATAATTTGGGCAGAGACTTTCATATTTTGCTACTAGGAATATAAAAAATATCACTTCTTTGGAAGACAGTTTGACAATTCCTCAAATTGTTATGCAAAATACTTATCTTCTGGCCTAGAAGTTATACTTTTAGGTGTATTTCCAATAGAAATGAAAACATATGTGCAAGTGAAAACTATTTATATCTATGTTAAAATTTATTACAGGTTGTTAAAACAACCCAAGTAATGAACAACTGGTAAAATAATAAAATAAATATATTTATGTAATGAAATATATTTTGGTAATAAAAATGAAGTGGTATTGCACACTTTCTTTTTATAAGGACATTTATAAAGGAAGTGAGGAGTGTAAGAGTGAGGGAAATGAAGAAGGAAGAAACGGAGAAAAGTTGGTGGCATTTAAGGTATATAAGCAAACAAAAACAAAACAAAACAAAACATAAGCAGTTAACTTTTGATGTGCCTGAGCATTTTAGAAATTTATTATGCTCTAAGTTCTAGAAAAATTTTGTAACAGAAAGACAATACTATCACTAGCTGTATGTTAATATTACCTTTTTCTTACTTTAAATGCATAATACTCATGGAGGTGTAGGAATGAAACAAACAATAGGAGGCAGAAGTTTTAAGTTATGAGCTATGGTCCTGAAATTGGAACTATCCTAGAAAATGCATCGTATGTGGATTCAAACAAAAAGTGTCAGCAGAGATTCCACGACAATTCTGAATTTTAGGTTTCAAGCACTTTATTTTTTTATTATTTTTTTATATTTTAATCACTCATCATCATTTTAATCACTCCGTGCATATACATGGTATGCCAGAACTCGAGCCTGAATGGTCCCACATGGTCCCACATGGGCAGCTTGCTAGACAATTGTCATACCACTATGTTAGGGCTTAAGATGACCCTTTTCTTGTTACAACCCTAAGTGAAACCCACATCCCTGCATGAGATACATAAAGGCTAGGACAAAGAAAAGTTAGAAAGAGGAACTCTGAAATGATCAATCATTATCCCAAAAGGAATAAAAAATCTGCAAACTAAAACTAATGTTTAATTTATCTTTTCAAATTAAAATTCTGCAAAAGGTCTTGAATCCCAAGCTTTAAAAGCTGAAGACTTAGCTTTTCTGTCATTGGTTGACTTTGCCTTAATTTGCTGGTACAGGTATTGAAGATTTTGTCCGTGTTTTTTTGAAAAAGTTTAGGTTGCCCCTAGTTTCCTTGAGTAACATCACTGAGTATCTGAAATGTAGACCAATTCTCACATGAAAACTCTTGTAGAATTTTAAGAATATATTATTTCACTCCCAGTGACTCTCAGAAATATTATTTGCCTTAGTTCAAAACAAGTACTATTATATAACAAAAATACCATAATCTGAGTGGCTCATAAATAAAGTTTATTACTTACAGTTCTGGAGACAAAAGCTCAAGATTAGGGTATTATCGTGGTAAAGTTAGAGTCACAACTCTTTTCTAAATTAAAGACTACTGACCTGTCATTATGCTCTTTCATGGCAGAGAGATGTACCACATTTCATTGTTATGAAAACAATGCCATTCAACAGGGCTTAGGATGTAATTTTTGTATAACAGTTGTCACCTTTGTGCCTATGTGCCTAGTTATATTCTAATCCTTGAGGAGGATACTGATATTTAGAACATAATTTTCAGTTTAGAAGGAATCAATATGAAGAGCACAATATTTTGGACCCCTCAGAAAACTTCTAGAATTCAAAGCTCATGGCTGCTACTCTGAAATTTATTTGTTTCTACCTATTTTTCTAAGCATTTGTGGTATTGATTATCCTTAGGTAGATTAATTTGGTTGAAACATACACACATGTACCAGCAGGGAATTACCAAAGAATTTTTTCTAGAGATGTATTATGTTGTCTCTCTTAGAGAAAATGATTTGCATTGTCTTTGTTCAAATAAACATTTTAAACTTGGTGTATATTTTTGACACTATTTTACATGTCAGTTGACTTCCAAAATTGTTAGTTGCCATAAAAAATGTTTAAATTATCTCTTTGAACAACATGAATATTCATTTTAAAAGCTTCAAAACTATTATTACAAAGCTCAGTCTTTGAATTTCTGAATTACTGCTTGGTCTACTGCTTTTCAAATAATGGATTTTTATAACTGAAATGTTGGTTTGTCCAAGCCAAAGTCAACAATAAAAGTGAGCAAGGAGAAGCTGTCAGCATCTAAACTGAAGAAGATCAAGAAGAGCAAGGATATCATTGGTAGCACCCCTTAAGAGCCTGGGTATGAGAGCTTTGAGTACAAGATACTAAGAACATATCTGAATGGAATTTACAGTTGATTTGGCAGGCCACTTATTGCCCATTCCCATAGAAAAGTTTAAATATCTATTCCTATTAAAATGTCAGGGTTTTAAAGTTATAGTTATTCAACTGTTTATATTGTAGAAAATGAAAAGGAAGAATGAAGAGGTGGTTAAAGGAAATGCTGAAGGAATAGTACAGATTAGGAAGGGAAAATGAGAAGACAGTGATTCTGACAATACACACATTAGATTCAGAGACGATGAAACAACTTCACTTAGGTATAATAAAATATTTAAACAAGGACAGTGGAAGTTTGAAGAAGTTCTAAACTGCAGGGGAATCTTAATACTGGGAAACTCTGATACTCTAAATGTGACATTTCATTAATGTTTTTCAAATCATCATAATAGCGAGGAAAATCACATTAAAGCTTTAGAAAATGTCAAAAGTAAGCTGAACATCTCCTAGAACCTTAAAATAGCAATTAGTGGCTTTAACTACTTAGTTGTTAAAGACCTTTCTTGCATCCTTGCAACAAATATTTTTCCTAAATTTTTAACAAAGATGAGCATCAGGACTGGCAAAAAAAATTGGCCCACCAGCCCACATTTATTTACTAGGAAAGATTGACTAAAAAAAAAATAACTCTGGGGACTGGAGCCATACCGCAGCAGTAGGGCTTTTGTCTTGCATGCGGCTGACCCAGGACAAACCTGGGTTTTATCCCTGGCATCCCATATGGTCTCCTTAAGCCAGGAGCGATTTCTGAGCGCACAGGCAGGAATAACCTTTAAGCATCACAGGGTGTGGCCCAAAAACAAAAACAAAAACAAAACAAAACAAAAACTCTGAAAGGAAGAAGTCTAAAACTTTATCTCAAAAGCATGACTTTAGAATGCAAAATTATTTTATTACCCACTTTATAATTTCTAGGGTTGTATATAGTTTTGCATTTAAAAACAAAGGAATCATGAGTGGCAGAATTAATTCAATATTTCTTTCAGAAAGATAATATGGAATGAAGCACTGCACACTGCAGCATTCCACCTTCCAGAAAATACATCACAATTGGAATAGACACATGTATCATAGAGTTACAAGGCATATATTCTTTGTGTGGATTGCAATTAAGCATTTGTCATAAGCATTCTACCTGTAATGTCTAAATTAATTAAATAAAAAACATTCAAAAACCACTTGTGATGTTAAGGTGTAATTCTTTGCAAGTTTATTTGGGTATACAATTCAGAAGACAGATAATACTAAAATGTTAAAAATTCATAATGCTATATTCTATGCAGAGTGCTGCCAGAAATGACTCATTGAGCACGGAACATATTGCCAGCAGGAAAAAAAATAAAAGGTGATGATTCAGTTTGGTATAAGTGAACTCTGTAACAGTGTTTTGTCATTTATTGAACCTGCTCTAAATATCCATGGTATGTGCACGTTCATGATTTTTGCAATGTTCGGGCTGTTTTTAGCCTGGCTGACTACTTTTACTGAGCTATGATTACTGTGTGAATTCTCCCTACATTCTTCCTAGATGCTTTTTCTGAATTACAAACAGATGCAGAAAGTTTCGGCTTTTATGCAAAGTTAATTACTCAAAATTATTTTACTATCTCTTCTATAATATTGAAAAAAATCGACCATCCAGCCTGTACATGATAAGGAAGGCTTAATTTCCAAATATATCACAAGAAAGCTAGATAATAGTCACAATACCTTGCATAAAAGGATCAAAAAAGTCTTACTTCTGAATATTTCTTTGTGTTGCAAAACTCATGCCCAAACCTGACGCTAAAGCAATAATGCAGTGAGTAAGGTAGTTTTCTTACAAGTGACCCACCTCTGTTCAATATCTAGAATGGACTCCCAAGCACCGCCAGAAGAGATTCCTGAGCACAAAGCCAGGGGTAACCCCTGAGCATTCCTTGGTGTGATCCAAAAACAAAAACAAAAACATATACCCAGACTTCAATGTAAGTGCTAAGTTTTTCTTTGAAATTATTCAACCTTAGCTTGTCACTTTTTGTCTTTATCTTCTGACCTTATGACTAATTGAAACTCAAGATAATATTTGAAGGGTGAATTTTTTCTGTGTGAACTATATTTATATTTCAGAATGTGATATTCCATTTCATCTAGCTCCTCATTCAACACTTATGTTTTATTCTTATTGTCTTTGAGGGAAGATGGTTAGAACAGTTGTTTTGCTTTGGAAATACAACATTGCTATAACATCATTACTAAAGTATTCCAAGCTTTCCACCATTGTGCTTATGTAATTTCTAGTTCATCTCTTCCTTTCTCTAATCCCCTTCTTAGAAATTATTATCAAAGACTAAAAGTTTGAAATCATTAGATACTGTGCATTCCTTTGCTTTATTTATTTATATACCATCTATAAATGAT
>PVKC010015197.1:0-21622 GCA_004027635.1 Crocidura indochinensis | reverse complement strand
ATGCTGGGAAAGGGAGGACAACCCTGGTGGTGAAATGGCCCTGATTCAATGTCACTATGTACCTTAAATATTACTGTGAAAGATTTGCTATTCACTTTTGGTCACAATAAAAATTATTTAAAAAAAAAAAAAGAAAAGAAAAGGAGAGGTATATGTGGTTTATTTGATCCTTCTCTTATTCCCAAAGTACTTATTAATAGAGTAGAAAAAATTCATTTCCAATATTCTTGTCTTTGTTTAAATTTACATCATCTAAAATTTTCTATTCCTTTATATTAAAAAGGAAAATTTATTCTTCCTTCGTGTGTGTTTTAAAGAGCCCAAAATTTGGAATCCTCCAAGTCCTTAGAAGAAGGATTCTAGCATTTAAAGGGAGTTTGATTTCTTTTTTCTTTTTGGGCCACACCCAGTGACGCTCAGGGGTTATTCCTGGCTATGCACTCAGAAGTCGCTCCTGGGCCCAGGAGATAGCATGGAGGTAAGGCGTTTGCCTTTCATGCAAAAGGTCATCGGTTCGAATCCCGGTGCCCCATACGGTCCCCCATGCCTGCCAGGAGCAATTTCTGAGCATGGAGCCAGGAGTAACCCCTGAGCACTGCCGGGTGTGACCCAAAAACCACAAAAACAAAAAACAAACAGAAGTCGCTCCTGGCTTGGGGGACCAGATGGGACACTGGGGGATCGAACCACGGTCCGTCCAAGGCTAGTGCAGGCACCTTACCTCTAGCGCCACCGCCTGGTCCCAGGGAGTTTGATTTCTATAAAATGTAACTCACTCTATTTTCTCACCCAAATTGTAGTTCAAAAGTTTCTAATTAGGTAAGAGAGGACTTTCCTCCTATATCTACTGTAAACTTACTTTTCGGACTCCTTGCAGAAGTCATCATAGGTAAAACTCCCAACCAGTTCTGTCACTTTTTGGACAAGAAAGCCTGGGGAGCCTGGGCTCTTAAGCAATGCTAAAGACCTGTGAAGCTGGCAAATGGCATCATCTAGGTTTGAGTTCTGGACATCTAGCTTGTGGTTGGGACTACTATGTCAGCGATAAGAAATTCAGAAGTGCTGAAAATGAACTGGAGTAATTTTTCATGAATGATTGGGGAAGAAATAAGGAGTTCTAAAAAGTTGTGGTTTGTGGGATTAGACAATTTAAGAGTAATTTGAGGTCTGATTGTACAGATTAGAGACAGATGAAGTTTGTTTGGATTATGAAATATCCTTTTTTGCAAACTATCTTTTTCAGAGAAAAAAATGTACCCAGTAGTGGGAACGGGTTAAATGAAATTTGGTTTATTCCTACAACATAATTCTTGATAGCTTTTAAAAATGAAAGAGTTTAAGATAGAGTATTGCCAAAACTTAGTCTCTTTTTCTTCTATAATTTGGGAGAATGTTATTACCTACTTCATTAGAAATGCTATGTAAATAATGATAATTCATGTAAAATTTTTTAGAAAGGCAAGCAGACTATAGAGAGGACTCAATAAATGTTATTTTAAAATCTACGTAGCATGAAAAGATGCTTGTGATATATTGACCTGGGAATAGAAGAGGATGTAACCAGGGTATCCAGGATGATGCCATTAACATAAGTATGTAAATTTACACAGGAAATATCTGGAAGCATATACATTTAATGTTTTGTGTTATCTCTGCAGCTGTATAATTATTACTTGATAATATGCATAGATATTTTTATAATCAGAAATAAAATGCTTTCCGTTTTGACAAAAGCAATAAAACAAAACAAGACAACCTTTGGGGGGAGATCTTCACAGCTCCACACTCAACTCTGATCTTTGTTTCCTAAGGTCCATAGCAAGTTAGTGAAGCAGAAGATAAGGACCTAGTCTCAGTTCTATGTCTTAGCCAAATTACTTAACCTGGGTCTCAAAAACTCATAGGATTATTATAATAACCAAAAAAAGCAATGTCTGGAAATGCTTATTCCCTCCTCAGGAAGAACTCTTCATGGTTTGTTTTAGCAGGACTGAAAAGAAGCATTTTGTTTTTAGTGTATGGAACTGCAACAATCCAAAAATATCTAAAAAATATTAAATACAACAAGATAATAAATACAGATAAGAACAAAATGATAAATAAAAAATAATTTTATTTTGGTTTGGGAGTCACCCCTGGTGGTGTTCAGGGTTACTCTCAAAGGTGTGCTGTATGGTCCTGGTGAGGCTCAGGGGATATGAGTGCAAGAATGGAGGTGGTGGGGTCAGCTCTATGGAAGGCAAACACCTTAACCCTTCTACTGTCTTTCCTGTCCTCTTTTTTATTTTAAACAATTGTGTGAGTAAGGGTCTCAGTCTTTTTTTCAATTCTCTCCTAACTGGAGAGTAATCAGAATGACTAGAGGACACTTAGTGCTCACTGCCATGCTATCAGTACAGGGAAACAAAGCATAGTTTCTCTGGTCTCCTATCAGGTGTTCCAGAATTTTCTCTATAATACCCAGAGATGCTGAACGACCATGTGCATAGTTTAGCAAGATTTGGAATTAACCCAAGACAGAGTCGAACAAGAGAACAACGTGATCTCTCACCTCCCCTCTTCTAAGAGATTATCCTAAAGTATCTGTTAATGAGAGAGTATTAATTCCTAAAACCTTTTAAATAAAAACAAATTAAATTTTATAACAAGCCTAAATATCAAGTGGAAAACATGTGAGGCTAACTGAGTTTAAAAATGAGAGCTGTGGGGCCGGTGAGGTGGCGCTAGATAAGGTGTCTGCCTTGCAAGTGCTAGCCAAGGAAGGACCACAGTTCAATCCCCCGGCGTCCCATATGGTCCCCCCAAGCCAGGAGCGATTTCTGAGCGCATAGCCAGGAGTAACCCCTGAGCATCAAATGGGTGTGCCCCCCCCCCAAAAAAAAATGAGAGCTGTTCATCTTGTGACGGTTTTTACTCCAGGTTGTAGAGGCCTTAGATGTCTCAATCTCAAGTAAATTTGATTTTGTCTAGCCCCTTGACATACAAAATGTATGTTAAATAGATCTTTTATTCAAAATTTCACCATAGCAATAAATATATCTATTTCAAATCTGTTAGACTAAAAGCTGACTGCCCTCTGGTGGGCGTTTTTTAAAAATATTTAGTATCTCTCAACTGAAAAGCTTTATAAAATATTGTACCATTGTGGGAACCTTTTGTAATTCATGTAAAATTCTCTGGGAAAATAAAAAGCTTTTTAAAATTAAATATTATTTATTAATATTAAAGCAAATTATAATTTGACTTTAGATCACTTTGTTTCCAAAAATTTTCAATACCTGCTTTTTTTTTTTTTTAAATATACATTAATTTTAGTTCTATGCTTCAATTGAAGTGGTGGAGTAAACAGTATTTTTGGAACTTCAGGCTCATTTCTGGCATATTTCAATGTGACCATTCTGTTTTTTAGTTGTTAAGCATGGGGGGAATTCTACTTAGCTCTGTTCCTTTCAATTAAATGTTGAAGAACAACGTTACCATTTGAAAACATGAATAGACAGAAGAGAATTCTATTTTTCAGCCCCAAGCCTCCCATTATTTTTTAATTTAAATTAAAAAAATTTTTATAAAGCAAAAAAAATGCTGAAAGTTTCTCGTCAAAGCATAAGAGCTAAGATGGTTTTACGTAGGAACCATATTTAGGAAACATTGATAAAAAAATATTTTGGAAAAATGTTTAGTGCTTTTACACTAGATCCTGTATTACAAGATATCATTCTCTTCTGTTTGCAATGCAATTCTCCTCCCCACCTCCTATAGGTCCTATAACAAGCTGACATCTCCCCCATCTTAACTAGTTAGCATTGTTAAGGTTCCCTAGAACTGCCTAGATTAACCAGGATATCAACAGCCTCTGAAGCAGTTAGTTGCCTCATTTGTCGGCCTGGTTCCAATTGCTGAAAATTCAATTCATGATTTCAATAATTTCCTTGGAAGACTTTTCATACTTAGGTAAACAAATCTTGTGACTTGTATTTGAATTCACACTATATCTCCAAAGTATTTCAAGCAGACAAAGCTAGAGTATACAGAAGTCAAGAATCAGTGAACGACTCAAAATAAACCTTAATGACTGCAAGAGAAACAAAGAACACGAAACAATTTATCTTACCAATCTAATCAATATTGATAACATATCAGAAAAATTCAGTTTAGCCCCCTCCCTTCTTTGCCTGGTAGTCCTGTTCCTTGGCAAAGGCATAAAAACTGATTTATTGATTCTCTACTTCGTCTAGTGTTTGCAAATGGAACCTTCAAAAAGAAAACTCTCCCCTTGCTGTTGTAACAACAGAATTGAAGATTGCAATTAAATTACTAGATTAGGTAATTTTGTGGTTGCAAATACTCAGGTTTAATTATAAGAGCCACTAAATGAGTATCTAAATATATACAGATGTCCAAATTCGACCTCTTAGGCACATTTAAAACAATGGAACATTTTTCTCCAGAAAGTCAAGGAGCCCATACCATTTAAAAGGTTGCCTGAAAATATTTTGGAACAAGTTAACGTTTTTGTATTGGCTTTAACCTGTTTAAAATATGCCAAGACCTTAAAATGTAAATTGATTTTTTATTTTATTACAAAATAGATGGAAACACAGGAGTAAAGAAGCAAATTCTCATCTGTGAACAAGTATTGTAAACCACACAATGTACATTTCTTGTAAAACTCACTAGAGCATGGTTTGAAAGTGGTAGCAAGCCCTGTAATCCATTTGATCTTGCCCTGCTGAGAGGCATTTTGAGCTAAGGGCTATTCTCAGCAATTTATGTTCCCTTTTTCAGGCTGAGGGCATTAGAATCTCCATGATCTCCATGTTCAGGTACAGTTTATTTTTTATCTTAATATTTATTCAATTTATTGATCCTTTGCAAGCCAAGTTTCCTATACAGTTTCTGAACATTCTGAATGGAGAGAAAAAGGAGAAAAAGGGAGAAAAAGGCACTTTTCTTTCCTGGCATTTCCAGGTATGCAGAAACCAAGTTGCTAGCAAGTATGTACCTACAGATATATATCTTACAACTGCCTTTGAATTTGTACCTGTGTATATTATCCATGTCCATGAAATCAATTTTTTATTTTTTAGAAAAAGATGGAAATGTGAATTTTACATCACAAATATGCAGCTTAGACTTCTGATCTCAATGCTCTGGTCTTTGCATATTCCTTTTTGGTCAACAGAGGGCACTCAGTCGTTTGCCAAGAAACTCTGCCAGGGCACCGTAGGCTGAGACTACTGTGTCTGACTGATGAGGTTCTCTCCATGAACAGGCAGATGCTCTTCCGACTGGTCAGTGTCTAATTTATAGGGAATGCTACTGATTTTTGAATGAATATCTCAATGAAAAAGAACCCTGCGATTTACAAAAGTTGGATGCAAGTGACTTTTAAGCCAGAAGGGTGTTATTATTGGAGTATCATCACCTGAAACGTTAGTATTGGAAATCATCACATGCAGAAAACGCAGATGTGAGCTCAGCTACAAGCTCACCTTGAAGAGAATATGACAGCTTTATTTATGTCTCTACCCTCACACCGTGTGTGGAAGTGTCTTCGTGTGCTTGCTTCACTGCAACTTAAATATATTATCGTCCTTTTATAGTGTATCCAAGAAAAATAAAATAATTCTTCCTGTGGCAATCTATCTGGGTCATAATTGACACATTAGAGAGGGCCCCGTTGGGTTATTGGGTTTGTTGGGTTTTTGTTACTATTGCCACAGATCATAGGGAAATTTTCAGTTGCTGGTGTGATTAATTTTTCACCAGTCAAAAGCTCTAAATTTCAGCTGAAAACTTGAAAGAATTAAAAAGAGTCCTCAGAGTATTTGTCCTAAGATCTACATTTACTGATGTGTAATTTATTAGAGATGTCAACACAACAAAGTAATCATAACCAGTACAGGGATACAATTTTACTCTCTGTGGCAGGAAAGTTTTACAAATGTCCTAAAGACATTGTAGAAGCAACAGTGAGAAATTCTAATAGACACCAGAATCAACATATTTGACAGAAGTAGGTACATTATCATGGCCCATTATTTTAAATGAGAGTATTCTATCTTAAGGACTGGAATGATATTACAAATAATGGTATGAGCAGAAATGGAAAAATCAAACATCATGACAGAAACAGCTTAGGCTGAGGGAAAAAAAAAAGGCTTTTTAGGATATAAATGTGTTCTAAAAATCCTCTTATGAGAAAATGGGCTTCATTATCACAGAAGGAAAGTAATGCAAGGTTTTCTCATGGTAAACGTATGTTTATGCAATATTAAGGATGAGAAACAAATATTTAACATATTTGTTACTGCCTACAGGAAACCACCATTCCTTTATCATTCACTAAACTAGAAATGCCATTTTTCTTCTTCTGCAAATATATTTGTGAGCAGCTGTTTCAACATTTATAAAGACCATTTTTCTGATTGCCAAATAACCATAAATTCATTTACACATATTTTGGAGCTGGAGACATAAAATAATTACATGTCTGATTAAATCCACTTATCGCTTCATGTCTTGCTAAATCTATAATAGATATGAATTGTTATGATGCATTACTTCTAAATATATAAATAACAATGCAAATGTAGAGTCCAGCGTTCCTACAACAGAACATGTAGCCATTAATCTACACATATGGAATTAAAATTTATTATAAAAATAACTTATTTTTGAAATTGTTATGAATTGTCTTACACAGAAGGTAGAACTTCGCTAGAAAAAAAAAACAAAAAATGTCTTATTGACTGATACCCAACTACAATCATGTCTGTAATCAAAGTGCTTAAAGACAATATTTTAAGAAATTATACAAAAATTTATTTTATTATTGTTTAACTGTCCTGACATACACATCAAGCACTTTAAAAAATAAGCTTGTCATCAGAAAATAATCCAACTGAACATTTCACTTTTTAATATAAAAAATTGCAGAAAATCATATATAAACACATATATATGCTTTGAACTTTGCTGAAACTTTGAAATATACCAGTTGTTCCTTGCACTAACCTACATCCCACCCCCACCTTATCACTTCAGCCTCCCACAACCACCTCCTCTGCGACACATTGAACCAAAGTAATTTCAATGATTATAGTATTTGGAGAAAGCCTTTAAGGGGCCATTCGAAGTTAAGAATCACAAGGTTTAAAAACAACAGTTTCATTCTACTCTGCAACAGAGATAAAATTTTGCTTTCTTTTGATGGCGATGGCTTATAATAACTTTAATCACATAACACTTAACGATATTTGTTATACTACAACGTTTGATAACACTTCATTTTGAGTTTCCCAGCACTATTAATTCATTTGGTATTCATTGTAATAACACAGATCATAATGAACTCATTTGGTATTCATGTGGATGTCATAAGTACTTCCATAGGAATTCTACTGCATTTCAGCATTAATTAAACACACTCTAATTTTCTTAGGAAAACAGGGGATATACTGTACTTTGAAAGCACCACGTCTTTCGATACCACATGTTAGGCTGCTTATCAATTTGTACATAGAATTATCTTTGTACATCATCCCAAGCATCTTTTATATGCATAACAGCTCACAAATCCCAATCAGGGTCTAGATTTTTTATGGATCACAATCTATTTTCCTCATATCAGCCTTTCATCATTCCATATGGAAAAGATATTTAGAGTCAGTTTCACATGCAGAGATGAAAAGAGCACTGTATTAATTTCTGGGATTTCAAAGAAAGAGAACGTCCTGAAAAACAAATACACAAACAATGAACACACAGAGAATGAAAGTCCTCTAGCCAGAGGGAGCATTACAGGCACCTAGTCTTTTAAACCCCTGTACTTCCAGGACCCAGAAGGGTTCCTGACTCTGAACCTTGCTTCTTGTATCTGCAATTGGGGCATGCAACTTGCGTGATGTCATTTGCTGTACACGGAATAAAATAGCAGTACCTCTTAGCATCTAGACATGGCAAGGCCAAGCAATTTATCCAAGAACAGTACAAAACAATTTTAAAATTTAAATTTTTAAACAAATTTAGAGGTCTCCTAAAATTTCCTAATCTAGAAATCATGTCAAGATTTCTAAAGTTAATCAAGTTTTGATTTAGTTCATCAAAGAAAACAATTTCATTTCCCTTTCTTTCAACACAAATCACATTTGTGTTAGTTCTATGTACTTATTCTTTTATATTGAAAAATTATGATACCAGGTTGGAAAGCCTAAATTATCTTCTTAGAGTTTCATCTTCAAGTATCAGGGAATTCCTATGTTAATAAGAGGAAAGTCTTAATTTTGTGTACTTTTAAAATTTTATTTTTCCTCCATTTTCTTTTGCATATCACTTGTCTGGAACTAGTATCAGATAGCAGTATTAGGAAGCCAAATCTTACGAGAAGTTATATCCCTATCATCCCCGCTCCATAGACATTCACATGATTCTGTAATTTCAAGGCAGGATGGAAGAGGAATACTTTTAAAGGCATCTCTTGAAATATTGTAAAATGGGTTTCTCTACATACTATTTAAATCTCAGCATTATTTATTCATTACTTCTCAGATATAACATGAACAGAAAAAACAGGGCTTTAGGAATGCAAAGAGTAGAAACACCTTTTTTCCATGCTGTAATAGACTAGAACTCGTTCTTACACTTTCTACAAGAATTATAATTTTAAATGCATAAAAATAACACAAAAATTGCATAAGGAGCATGCAGTTAATGAAGATATTAATTTTTCTCCCAGTACATTAAAAAATGCAGTTCTTTTCAATGAAGCCATGTGCGAAGAGAAATTTTAGTTCACAATTCTACCATAGGAGGGGCAACATCTATTATTTCTTACTCTCTCTCTCTTCCATGATTTGTAACTTCTCTTACATTTAATAGGAACTGTGTATCAAGGCATCGGAAAAGAAAGCAAATTCCTTTACATAGCCAGGAGAATTACCGACTATTCTGAGCCTCCCTGCTACCGGGCTATAATGAGGCAGGTTGAAAATGTGTCCTCTGATGTATTCTAGACTTTTGTTCATTCCAACAATCAAGGCAGACTTCTCATCCACAAAAAGTATGATAAAGGTATCCATTTGGATTTTTTGGTCTGTTTGTTGGGTTTTGCAGCCCTTTCTCTGAGAAGAGCTCTGATGAGTTGCTGCACTGAAATATTTTTAGGATGCCAGTGCCAGTCATGATGCCTGTTTAATGGTGGCAGATTCTGTTCTGTCACTGGTGGCAAACAATTTAATTAGGAACACAAAAGAGCTGCTTGCTTTACTTCCTCTTGCAAGTGTCTGCTCCTGCACCTAGAATAAAAAAAAAAAAAACACCGCTATAAAAATCTCGCTCTTCCAGCTGCTTCTAATGAAACTTCCCGATTCCACTTGTTTCACTGAGATTTCTCTGCCACGATTTATTCTTTCTTTCTAAACAGACCTTTAAGTATGTGAGGCCGTTTGTAAATTATATGGTGCTGGCAGTATCATGAAATATCATGACTACAGTTTATGGGCAGATGAAGGGGGATGCGTTGGAACAAGAATAAATTATACAAAATACATTGGGGAAGGAATGAGAGGCACTTTGGTGCCAGAAAAATTATTAAACTTTAGATTGGTACTTAATGAGGACACTAAATTAAGTGACCTTACAAATGGATGGACACAGCAAATAGGCTTCTCAGGGAATTATCTTCCATTATCTTACAAAGAGGTAAGAGGACACAGTTGCACAGGCCAAGATCCTAAATGTACAGGTGAACTGAATATTGGCAAGTAAGATAGTTGAAGGAAAACACGTCCCTTTGGAATCATCCCCAACTCAAAATGTAAAATCAGAAGCCGGTGATCAGGATATAATGTAGAGTTTGGGGCAATGTACTTGATACCTAATTTTTATTTTAACAAGTATGTCTACCCCAAAGTGTAAGAGCTTGCATAGCCTTTGTCATTGATAAAAAATTGTCAAGAGTATTGGGAATGAGAAGCCCTGTGCTATTTTTCCCTTACTGTTAGTGAAATGAGGTGGCAGTTCTGACTGACCAATAGACGCACTTGAGGAACTGCTAATATAGGGTTGATTATAAATTAAAACATGTAAGTATATGCAGGCATGTATGGATCTGCAGTTTTCTGCATGTACTTTTTTAACTAAGAAAAAATGAACAAGCAGTAATTCACACACATTATTTATATGTATATATATCATATATATGATGACACTACCCAAATCAATATTTTCATGGCATTGAAAAGTTCCCTCCTCACCATTTCTCCATCCAGTCCATTCTCCCTGGGAGCTAAATCCTGTTCTGATTCCTGTTACCAGATAACTCTTGTCTGGGACCTGTCAAATAACAACTTTTACTCTATTCTCTTCTACATCTTTAAAGCTGTATGGCTGAAGGTATGGTAGACTCTGCCAATTTTTAGGCTGGGAATCCATTTTGGCTCCATCACTATTGCTTGTGGAAATGCAGATGTCTTCAAATTTCTAAGCACTAATTTTCTATTTAGAAAAAAGGAAATAAGAAAAAACTTTATGAGAGCTCAATGATATAATCCACACAAAGCTCAGTTTCCATCACTCAATAAAACTCTGAAACTAGGTCCAGAGTGATAGTGGAGTGGGAAGGACATTTGCCTTACGTATGGCCAACTTAGGTTTGATTCCCAGCATCCTATCTGGTTTCTTAAGCATCTCAGGAGTGATTTCTGAGCACAGAGCAGGAGTCAAGTGTGAGTGCCACTGAATGTGACCCAAAAACCAAAAAGAAAAAAGATATCTGTGACTAGAGAGATAGTTCAGGGGTTATGGCACTTGTCTTGCACACGGCTGAGTCCAATTCAATCCCTGGCACTATATAATAATGCCCTAAGCACTATCATGAGTGATCCCTTAACAGAGTCAGCAGTAATCCCTGAGCATAGCCAGTGTGTCTTCTACACCCCAATAAACCAAGTCTGAAATAACCCAAGTCAACAAAGGACTCTTTTTTTTTGGTGCCGTGACTTGGATTCAACAAAGGACTCTTTGGGAGCTACATGAACAAAAGGAAAGTACTAGAAAGATCAAGACTTCCAGGTTCTGAAAACAATGGTCCTAGTTTTTAAAAATTAGCACTTAACTCCACCCTCTATATCTTTGTAGGGCAAAACATTGAAATGTGACCTTCTTAAGGGATTCTGTGTCATCAGTGGTTATCTCTCAATAAAGAAAACACTATTGGCAAAAAAAAAATGCGTTTTCATAGATTTTAGTGACCAACACATATTATTTTTGAGGCAGCTGCCAATAGGAACAGATAGAATTTTAGATCTAAAAAGGGAACTGACAATCATTGACTGGTCTTAATTTTATAGATGAAAAAACTGAGGCATCATTTCTTTATATATGGCCAATTAAAAAGCCAAGATTTCTCTTTCATAGGAAATATAGTCCTCAGCAATGGTTACTTTGTGTTGGCAACAGCAACACTTAGTATTGATGAAACCCATTAGAGATGCGGTTTCTCAGGCCACATCCTAGATGTGCTAAAACTCCAGGGGAAACAACCAGAAATGTGTACCTTAGAATGAATTCCAGGTGATTGTCTTGTTGTTGTTGTTTTTGTTTGTTTGGTTTTTTGGGTCATACCTGGCGGCACTTAGAGATTACTCCTGGCTCTACATTCAGAAATATCTCCTGGCAGTCTCCAGGAACCATATGGGATGCCAGGATTTGAACCACCGTTCTTCTGCATGCAAGGCAAATGCCCTACCTCCATGCTATCTTTCCGGCCCCATTGTTGTTGTTGTTGTTGTTTTGGGAACACACCCGGCAGTGCTTAAGGGTGTGTTCTGCACTCAGAAATTGTTCCTGGCTGGGGGAGACCATATGGAATGCAGAGGATCAAACCCTCATCCATCCTGGGTCAGTTGTGTGCAAGGCACAATTGTCTTATTTTTTTTACCTGCCCAAACTGAAAACTCTTTGCATGATATTACTTCTCTAAATAGTGTCTTTAAAAAATGTCACATCACCTGAAGCTGACTAAAAAAGTAGCAGCTCAGGTCCAGATCTATGAAATGTTCAGTTTAGGAAGAAGCCCAGAGATGTGCATAGTCATCAAAGTTACATGTGTCTACCTAGGCTAGCAGCTTGCTCTAGAATCAGCTGATGCTAAACTATGTACCTGCCTGTATCAATACCATTTTTCACCATTAGATCCCACTGACCTTAGTCCCATCCCCAGAGAATCTTCCCCCAAATTACTAAGTTTTCAAATGTGCTTGAGTTCATGCTAAGTGAAATCATATAGACCTCCGGATCCTTTAGATCCTTTAATATAGAAATAAAATTATACCCATTTTACTAAAATGACTAGTTAGCATGGAAGAGTTGGGCTAAATGCTTGGCTCTTAAAGCACCAAGGACTAGTCTTCCTCTTAGCGTGACACACTGGTGTCTCTTGTCACTCTGGACTAAGCAATCTGATGATTTTCTAAAGCCAGGATCTGCTTCTCATCTCTAAAACCAACTTTAATTTACAGAACTCATAAAAAGTCTAAGGGTGTCTATGAAAATGATATCTTGAGTATTACCTCTGATTAATGATAGCACTAGGGCAATAAACAAGGCCAGTGCCTCTCAATCTACCTGTAGTGAAGGGCTATTCACTACAATCTGTCAGACGCTGATACTTTTATAACATACAATAAAATAAATTAGCAGAAAAATAAATTTGAAAAGACACAAAAATATAGTCCAACTTTTTAAAAAGAGTCAATCGACGTAAAATACTGTCAAGTTGCCATAAAAGTATCTCAATGCTTACTTCTCAATTTCTCTACTTTTCCTGTCACAGACCAATAACCAACAGCTGGCACCCGGGTATTGTTCTGAAAGTATAATCTGAGCATCAAGAAACCAGACAATCTACTAATTAAAATTGAGGCATAATCCCAACTAGTTTTAAACTGCAATAAAACAGTTTAGGGCCTGGAGAGAAAGTTCAGCGGCGTTTGCCTTGCAAACAACCGACCCAGGACCTAAGGTGGTTGGTTCGAATCCCGGTGTCCCATATGGTCCCCTGTGCCTGCCAGGAGCTATTTCTGAGCAGATAGCCAGAAGTAACCCCTGAGCACAGCTGGGTGTGGCCCAAAAACCAAAACCAAACAAACAAACAAAAACCAGTTTAAACAAATTCTATGAGACTGTATTTTGATCCCTAGAAAGCCTTGGAAAGCCACCAGTAATTTCTCTAAACTTAGTCCCCAGTTTTCAAAATTAGGAACATTTCATTTTAAGTGGTGGGCAATCATCTCACCAACATTCAAGGTAAACAATTTTGTGTCAAATTCTTGAATATGAAATTGATTAAGGCACGAACCTTTCATTTTAGGTGCTAGCAAAGTGTGATTTCATAGTTTAATGGGAACAAAGATAAAACTAAAATATGTTTTATATTACCTAACATTTTATTAACGACTTATTTTAATCTTAATTTGGGGGGGGGGATTTGAGTCACACCAGGTAGCACTCAGGGGTTACTCCTGGCTCTGCACTCAGAAATTACACCTGGCGAGCTCTGGGGACCATATGGGATATGGGGGATCCAACAGATTCTGTTCGGAGGTTGGCCACATGCAAAGCAAATGTCCTGCCACTGTGCTATTATTGCTCTAGCCCAATCTTGATTTTTCATACTATGTTGAGAATAGGAAGTATTATAATGTTAAAGATGAGAAAACAGGGTTTGTACCATGTGTCCAAAATCATACTCAATTTGTACAAGGCAAGTAAAATATTAATTCAATTTCGTTGCCTCCAAGCCCCAGATTTTATTCACAGTACTCTAGCCTTGCTTTGAGCACTGCAGCCAGGAGTAAGCCCTGAGTATCACCAGGTGTGGCACCATAACAATTATTTAGAAGTTTTTGAAAACACTTGGGATGCTCAGGGCTTAGACCTGATTCTGTGTTTGGGTCATTCTTAGCTGAGCTAAGAAACCATATATAGTACTGAAGCTTCTAGGTCAGTCACATGCAAGGCAAGTGCTGTATCTTCTCTACAATCTCTCCTACCCTGTCTTCATAACTTAGATTCGGTTAGTTCTGTGATTTTAATCCTATTTCTTTGTGCCTTTAATAAAACAGTAAAATAGTTCAGAACATCCATTCCTGTAAAAGAGTAGCAGTTACTAGCAATACAGAATGCCCACATACAGATCTTTTTGCTTCACTGCTATCTGTGCCACTTCTCATGGGGTAAGTGTTAAACATTTATGGACTGAACACTAAATTAATGTAGTTTCCCTAGAAATTAATTTTCAGTTTCCTAGAAAAAACTTTTTAGCACTATTTGGCTGACAGGAATAGAAGTCGTATAAAAGCTGCCATTTTGCCTATCACCCAACACTCTTCTTCTTCTTCCTTTTTTTTTTTTTTTTGGATTTTTGGCATTCTCACCTGGCATTGCTCAGGGGTTACTCCTGGCTCTTTGCTCAGAAATCGATCCTGGCAGACTCGGGGGACCATATAGGATGCCGGGATTTGAACCGATGACCTTCTGCATGAAAGGCAAACGCCTTACCTTCCATGCTATCTCTCCGGCCCTTCCTTCCCGTCAATCTTTTATATTTCTGAAAACAGCTTCAGAATTTATTACTGATAGTTACTTCTTTGTCTTAAACACTTTCTACATATTTTTTATAATGCAAAATCTTCAATAAGTGTAACCTAAGGCAATGAGTGTGGAAGTGATGACATTAGGATTATTTAGAAGACATTTAGGATTAATGCAGAAGTCTGTTGAGAAGAAATACTAGATGGTGCATTAATGAACTGAGGAAAGTAATAGAACAAGTCACATTAGGGCAATGTCTGCTGATTTCTTTTCATTTCCCACAGCCCAATCTTTCAAAGAGAGTCCACCTTGTAATATGCAATATGGAAGATATTAAGATGATCAGCTGTAATTGAAAGACCTTTGTATATATATATATACACATATATATATATACACTTATATATATTTGTTTTTTAAAGGCTACTATTTCTGCCATGTGTGTTGGTTTTAGATATCCATTTTTCCATTGTGAGGACAATACAATCTCAAAACTCTATATTCTACATACTTATTTTCTGTGTAAGTATGCAATTTGAAAGATTAATTGGGGGCTGGGCGGTGGCGCTGGAGGTAAGGTGCCTGCCTTGCCTGCGCTAGCCTAGGACGGACCGTGGTTCGATTCCCCGGTTTCCCATATGGTCTCCCAAGCCAGGAGCGACTTCTGAGCACTTAGCCAGGAGTAACCCCTGAGCGTCACTGGGTGTGGCCCAAAAACCAAAAAAAAGAAAGAAAGATTAATTGGATGGATTACAGGGAAAAGTGATTCATGGATATCTCAATTATTTGTGGGTACTGGTTATAAACAACACATAAGAACAGACTGGGTTGAGGGAAGATCCTGGAGGACCATCTGAAATCATTTTGGAAGGCTCAGGGAAAGATATACTGAGGGCCTGATGGCATGAAATTTGGCATTGGATGTTCTGAATTCCATCTTGTGCTTCATCTATTAAAAGAATGATCTTGGACTGGTTATAGTTTCCACGTCTATAAAATAAGAATTATATTATCATCTAACTATGAATGAAATTTTTCTCAATATAGTGCTTAGCTTCTACAAATCCTACATAAAGATAAAATATTTTTACAATAATTACAGGATTTATCAACAGTAAAACTGTGGTGATAACTATGTCATCTGCATGGCATAATTAAAATTCCAAAATGCTTCACCGTCAAGAAGACATTACCTTCTAAGATATCCACATGAAAATTGTTCTCACTATAGTCTTAGTATCACAGTGATATAATTATGAGAAAGTTGACACAGTTACTTGTCTTTTTAAATAGCAAGGAAAGCTTTATAACTTCTATTAAAATAATCAATAAAAGGAGAACATATTTCTGGAACAGGGAGAAATCAAAATTAATTTATGAGCTGTGCCTTTTAAAGATATACCATAGATGTTGATTATATCTGTACTTGCTGTGTCTTCTTCATGCTCCACATGTCTCCAACTCATAGAGACAGTATTTGGGAAGCTCTGTGGGTTTATCTGACTCTGATTCTGCTCAGTATTTTCTGGAACTCTGAAAAAAATTATCACCTTTTTTTTGTCCCACCCAAAATTACCACCTTTCATCTGAAACAGTGGGCTACAAGTTCAAGAGTGAGTGATATAACAGCAGGTAAGGGAGTCAACTTGCACAGATTTGACCCTGGTTCAATCGTAGGCATCCTATATGGACCCCTGAGACTACAGGAATAATTTCTGAGTACAGAGCCAGGAGTAACCCCTAAACACTGCCAGGTATGGGCCATTCCAAAGACATTAGTTGCAGTCTTGAGCTTGTATCAAAATACTTGGAGGGTTAAAGATGCATTTATCTAGACCTCGACTCAAATGGATCTGGGATAGGACCAATAATACGGGTTTTTTTTTTTGGTCCCACAATTCACAATACAGACCAGGCAAAGGCCCTGTATTGAGGTGTTTATGGGGTGCATTAACATAATGAAGTGTTATTATATATTACGTTCTTTTGAGGGTCCACACCCAGAGATGCTCAGGGACTATCCCGACTCTGTGCTAAGGAATTTCCCCTGGAAACAGTGCTCTGGGGACCATATGTAGTGCTAGAGATAAAACCTGGGGTTGGCAGCATTCAAGGCAACAGCTTATCCTCTCTATATTGTATCTCTGGCTTCCATTTTAATTTTTTGTGTGCTCAGGAATCATATCTGGCAGTGTTCAGGAAACCATATGGGGTACTGGCAATGGAACTAGGGTCATCTACATCCTAAGTAAACATCTTGCCTACTGTACTTTCTTCCCAGCCTTCTGAGATTCACATTTTTAATAATTTCCCCAATCAAGGAAGTTGATCTGGGACCATACCTAAGGAAGCACTGCTTTAGAACTAAGAAGTAAATTTTTTAGCTTGAATTTTAAAGAATAGTGTCTTCTTGATGAATTGCAATTATAAGTATTATTTATATTATTTATTTATTGGGACGTTCATCACACCTGGTCACTATCAGGGGTTATTCCTAGTACTGTGCTCAGAGGTCACTACTAGCATTACTTGGAGGCTGTATACAGTGTTGAGGATCAAAGCAGTGTCAGTCTCATTCATATCATGAGTGGTTTAAATGGTAAACTATCTTTCTAGTCTAAATTATTAGCACCATTGAAAACAGTTCTTCTCTTTTGGGAAAAACCTTTATTTATGGGACCTGGCATTTAACCTATGTTATTGGCATATCCTTTAAACCTTTCTTCTTCTTCTTTCAACTTTCTCTTGGATCACTACAATCCTTCAGAACTCTTGGCAACATGATTTTCTTTAATAACAACATACTTCATATTCATTTTTCTTGCTCTCTATAAATCTAAACTGGAGCTTTCATACTATTTTTTAACTGGAATCTACCTTTTGCTTTCACTGCTGGCCTAACAGTCTCCTAAAAGTTCTAATCTATTTTTATTTTTAAATAAAATTAAAAATGCTGCTGTGGAACAGGGTGGTAAAGAGGGGGCCCGGGAGATAGCATGGAGGTAAGGCGTTTGCCTTTCATGCAAAAGGTCATTGGTTCCAATCCCGGTGCCCCATATGGTCCCCCGTGCCTGCCAGGAGCAATTTCTGAGCATGGAGCCAGGAGTAACCCCTGAGCACTGCCGGGTGTGACCCAAAAACCAAAAAAAAAAAAAAGGGGGGGGGGACTGTACACAACTATTTCCAGCCTGATGGTGATGACCTGCAAGTGAATGGCTCTAGCACTTCGCACTCTGGTGATGCCAACAGAAGCAATGAGGCTATTCATTCACTATTCATATATGCAGGGTTTGGTGTAGAAGGCATAAGGTCTTAGAAATAAAACGCAGGGTCTTGCACATGTTAAGCATGAGCTCTTTTGCTTGAGCTCTCTCTCTAGTTTCTGATTCTTTTTCAAAACAGGACCCGCAAACATCTAAGTATAATGGCCTATCATCTAGCATGCATTACTTTCTTTTGTAAGGAAGAAGTTGCAGTTTATTTTATGTTGTGGTGATGTTAGAAGTCACACTTACTGCAGTATATGGCAGCTGCACATTTTTGTTGTGACACTCAGAATCACACTTAATGATGTAGGGTACTTCTGCGTATCAAAATCAAGGCTGTGGGCGGTCAAGCTCACTGCTCTACTACCAAGCCATATCCCTGGAACCAACACAGATCATCTGGAGCCAAAGAGGAAATACCAACAGTTTCAGTTTAAAGCCTATGTGAACTGGAGTGACCTTTTAAATTAATTTTATGGAAGATTTTTCTGAGTTTGCTTAAATCAAGGGATAATTTTGCTGAAAAAATTGGTTGGCTTTTGGAAAAGCTAATTTTGCTTTTTGTTTTACTGCAGACCTCATTGTTGCATCTATTTATTGAAAATATATAAATATGTAAATATGTTATTAAAATAAAAATTTTATAAATTTTGCAATTTTACAATCTCAACTAATTCTTCAATCATGCCCAAATTTGGAGTCAAATTTTATAAAGGTCAACTAAAAATCCCCTCCCCCTTTGGTCAACTAAAATTTTGAAAGGTTCTACTATAAATATTCTCTAAGTTGAAGATCCCTAGTGACATTCTCACATTAAATTAATTATTCTCTCTATTTTCAAAAGAGAAAATGAATTGGATATATTCATGCTATTTATGCAACTGTTTTCGTAGAGCTATGAAAGCAATGAAAAAACTTGCCATGTCTATCAATAAGAAGTGTGTGTGTGTGTGTGTGTGTGTGTGTGTGTGTGTGTGTATGTCACAAGCACATCATGTGTGGTTTGAAAAAATACCACATCTGTGCAACATATTACTTAACCTTCATGACAGTGACTGGTGTATAATAAAAGATTATATTAATTAGTGCTCTGCTTCAGAAAAGTGAGCATTAGAGTCAGTTCCTTAGCATCAGGGAATTAAAAGCTCAACACTGAAGGAGGTCCAAAGAAAGCAGGAGTGTCTTGACTCTTCGTTGCATTTGCTTTGCAGTTCCAAAGATACTTAGTTTAATTCATTCACCATGCTTTGCACAGTAAAACTTAGGGGGAAAAATGAAATTGTTCCTTGGAAGAGAGATTGCTTAAATATGGAAAATGGTGAGGAAGCTGTTTGTGAAAGAAGTCCAGATTAGAAAGGGTTTTGACTGGAAAAACAAGAAGACCTCAAATTTCCTTTTCTTTTTTTCTGACTGAAACTACTGGTTCTTACAAAGGAATGTTCTACTTACAAAAAATTTGAAATTCCTTTATAAGTATAAAACATTTCAGATGGTCTGCCATCAAACTTGGTTCACCCTTTTCTAAATAATTTTCACATTCAATTGTTCTCCTTGGGCTGGAGAGATGTAGAGTGGGTAGGTTGCTTGCCATGCATCTGGTTGTCTTGGGTTTGGTCTCTGGAACCACATGTGGTTCCCACCAGGAGTGACACCTGAGCACAGAGCCAAGAGTAAATCCTAAGAAGATCCACTGTGTGTGGTCCCCCCACAAAGGATATAAGGCTTGAGGTACATCAGGCAAATTTATAATGTTGTAGAATAAATTGGTCTGAATTTGTAGAATAAATTGGACTATGAAAAGTATTGTATAGTATTATGATAAAAATGGACAAAACATTTGACCTGGCAATTCTACCCTATGATTTTAAGCTACATTTTAATTTTACAAGTATGGAAAGACAAATGTTCCATTGATATGTACTGAAATGCCATTTGAAGAAATATTTGATTATCAATATGTTAATTATAAGTTATTTTTATGTGTTTCATAAAATATTGCACAACTATTAAATGTACATTGATATAAGATAATCTAAAGTGACATTAGGAAAACAACACACACACATACATTTACTTTACATATGGACTCTCTGAAATGAGATTGAAGAGAGAGGGATGCTTAGTCTTGTTAGGGAAGATGTGAAGTGGAGCAGGAAGTGTTCAGTGGGAGAAGAATTTCACTACAGTCTACTTAGAATCTTTGGAATATTATAACTTGCACTTCTACAGTGAGTTCTTCCTTAACAACATTTATAAGTTCTTAGAAACTGTGCCTCAGTGAAAGAACATTTAAGAAAATCAGGTCATCAAATAACATAATTTGCTTAATTCAGGCAAAAGTGTTTTTGGTGGGGTGGGGGTAAGTTTGATTAGCAAGAAGTGTTTAAAGGGCCCAAGAGCCAGAGAGTTCAATGCTCAATTAATAAGGTGCTGCTGGACTTTATCAGTACTGGGGACCAACATGCTACCCCAGTGATGCTCCATTATGGGGACTTTCCCCCAGAACCATTATAATAAAACAACATTGAATAAAATGAATTTATTCAAGGACTTGCTATATTTTCTATTCAAAATGAATTAAAAAAGGAAGTCCATGAAAACGCAAACAAACTTTAGGGCTGGAGAGATAGTATAGTAGGCAGAGTGTTGCCCTTGCCAGGGGCCAAACCAAGTTTGATATCCATATGATCCCTGAGTCCTATTATGAGTGATCATAGGAGAAAGCCCTGAGTACCACTTTGTGTGTTCCCCCCAAATAAAAAAATAAATCTGAAAAAAAATAAACTGGGTAAATTGAATTATTCCACTGAGTTATTTCAGTAATTCAAGATCTGAAAGTGTAAATTATTTATTTATTTATTTATGGTCTCATCCAACAGTGCTCAGAAGTTACTCCTGGCTCTGTATTCAGAAATTACTCCTGGTAGGCTCAGGGGACCATATGGGATTCAAACTGAGGTCTGTCCTGTGTTGGCTGCGTGCAAGGCAAATGCCTTAACACTGTGAAATATATGCAGACAGTCTTAGTTTAGAACATGCAAGCTCAAAGCTGATTTTTTCTTTTTAACAACATATTTCTTAAACAGGTATTTATAAAATGAAAACATACCCTTTCTTTGCTTTCCTGAAATGCTTAGTAAGTTTCAAGTCTGTCTTGGTAAGATAAAATAAAGGCAGACTTGAAGCCATTAAATGTCTACACTAGAAGATTTATTGCCATACTTGTAACAGAGCAAATGATTTTTTTTAACTTAGAAGCAAAAATAATCTTAAAAAAAGAAACTAGGTATTGTTTTTCCTTTTTCAAGTAAAGCATAGATACCAAAAAAAATTACATGGTGTCACAAGCATGCCATCGTTAGAAAAAATGATGCACTTCCTTTTCAGTCTTATTAAGAAAATTACACAGTTAACTCTTTGTACCTTTGAAGAATTTCTCTGATGAACTTTGTTATTATAACAACATTAAGCTACGAATAGTATTTTGAAACGAAGTGATTTTGGAGTTTACAAAGTAGACTCTGAAATCAAACAGAAATATCATAGCAATAAAATGCAAGAACTGTGGCTAAATTATCTATGGTTTTTAAAATGCAGCTTTTAGTAAAGGGAACAAGAAGATATGTAAAGTATCTATATTCTATTTAATGACTGACAAATAAGTTACAAATAAGTTACACAGAAGGTGCACTGCATATTATTCTGCAGTGCTGTTTCTACAAACTATCAGGGGGTTCTTTTTTTTTTTTTTTTTGGAAGGG
>PVKC010015196.1:0-21618 GCA_004027635.1 Crocidura indochinensis | reverse complement strand
CTTTCTTTCTTTCTTTCTTTCTTTCTTTCTTTCTTTCTTTCTTTCTTTCTTTCTTTCTTTCTTTCTTTCTTTCTTTCTTTCTTTCTTTCTTTCTTTCTTTCTTTCTTTCTTTCTTTCTTTCTTTCTTTCTTTCTTTCTTTCTTTCTTTCTTTCTTTCTTTCTTTCTTTCTTTCTTTCTTTCTTTCTTTCTTTCTTTCTGCCTTCTGGTGGAGACCAGAAGGCCTGCTAGATCAGCAGTTTTGTGCAAGGATGCTTTGATGCTCTCTCCCTGGAGTGCTGGGAATGTGTGAACCACTCCGGTGGTGCAGGGCCTTCAGGGCTCCCCCAGCAATACTCTGCAGGTCGTCAAAAGCAAGCTGGAGCATATCCTAGGTCTTCACCCTAATCTCTGTACTGCCTCCCAGTCCTTTACTGAAAAGTTCAAATTACTGTATTTCTCAAAGTCAGAGTTTTCAGTTGTGATAAATATTACTATATCTTCATTTAAGAAAATATATATTTATTGCTCTCATACTTTACTATCATTTTTCAAATACAGAATTTTTAGTGCTTAGAAATTTTTTAAATGACTATTTTATATCTTTACTACTTCTAACATGTTAGAGACAGACATTTTCCATTTGGCAAACTCCTCCTTTTCCCTTGAGTATGGATAATATATGCAAACCATTTTATCTTCTATAATCTTGGTTGAAAATTAAATGCGGGTTGGGTTACATACAAGGCAAGTACATTAGTCTTTGTAAGTTACTTTTCTCCATTCCTTTACATAATATTTTATACCTACTCAGGATTATGACTGCATTAAACATGACTTCTATTTCATTTTTCTTATTTTGTGTTGGCTAAATCTCTGTGTGAAACCGTTGTTATGCTTGATTAAATATTTATAGTTTTTAAGTTTTTAAACCTGGAATTCTAGATTTCTCTTCTTGTAACTGCATTGCTTAGCAGTCAGCCAATGATTTAACACAGTTTATGCTCAAATACCTCAAGGCAGTAAGTCTTCTGAGCTCTAAAAATGGAACTGTTTGTATAAGGGAGGAAACTCATCTTATGTTTATCCATAACATTTACTTTACCCTTTGATTTTGTTGTGTGTCTACTTGTTTATATACAATAATGTGGTTATGTGAGACTTTGTACATTGTTTAGTTTCTCTTCAGCTTCTCCTGCCATGTATTAAGACCATTATTAAGACTACATATTAAGACCATGCATTAAGCCAGAAATATGACTGCCCTAACTTTGTTACAACTGCAAGTCATCCTCTTTATGCTTGATAATGATCATGACTTCTGAATGTATCTCCCTGTCTGATTATTGGCTTTTACTCCAAATTAGGTAAGTCTGCCCTGTTTAAAGAGCTTTTATTCAACCAAATAATGGAGGTGATATGGAACAACAACAAATACCACCCTTTACTGTCTTTATACAAATTATGTCCAAGAATTTTATGAGTTATTTTTTCATTACAACGACTCGGGTGAAAATCCAGAAGATTAAAAGACTTTTCTTAGTTGCTTTAGGGAAAGAGGTTTTGTTGGCTTCCTCATTAAACCACAGTCTAAGGCGATACTCCTTAATGTAAGTTTATACTGATTTCCAAACTAGATAAGAAGTGTTAAAAATAAAATGTATAATAATTTACATATGTTTAAAAATTTCCAAATAAATATTAATGATTCAAATCCAATAGCATATAAATTAGGTACCTGCAGTTAAGAATGTTATGCATAAATGACTTTGTCAGCATTAGTAAATTTATCTAAAATTTATAACATTAATATATTAAAAGAGAAAAATCATGAAATAATTTTGAAAGTTGCACAAAAGGCATTTTAGAATACTAAGAGTAGAAATATCCTATATTGTTAAAGGTTATGAAAGACTCACATATAGTAAGAATTATATTTAGTGGTTAAGCTTAAGATATATATACATATAGCGCAGCGGTAAGGCATTTGCCTTGCACGTGACTGGTGGCCAAGGATTAACCTGGGTTCAATCCCTGGCCTCCCATATGGTCCCCCAAGCCAGGAGCGATTTCTGAGTGCAAAGTCAGGAGTAACCCCTGAGTGTCACTGGGTGTGGCCCAAAAGCAAAAACATAATTTGTATAAAGACAGTAAGGGGTTGTATTTGTTGTTTCATCTCAACTCCATTATTTGGTTGGATAAAGCTCTACTACACAGGGCAGACTTACCTAATTTGCAGTAAAAGCCAATAATCAGACCAGAGATACATTCAGAAATCATGATCATAATATAAACATAGAGTCTAGTTTGATGTTTATTATTATAACAATCAACTATTAAACAATACATCCATGCCAATAATATATTAAAAATAAATTTAAATGATATGATTGAAAAGATGAATTATAAAGTTCCTAATATATGTGGTGATGTCAATTACCAAGAAAAATAAAATAACTAATATATCATAATCTATTTATGATAAAATTCCAATATAATCTCTAAATATTAATGGACTATTTCTAAGTAAGATGGAAGTACAATAAAAATACTATCAATAAACAGTAAAACTGCAATTTTTCTAGATTATAAATAATTATAAAATATACATTGAGTATATTATATTAAGAGTTTCTATAAAGTGTATGTATTAATAACAAGGCATTCAGTGCCCTTGAATTGATCAAGTTATTATTAAGAAAAGCAAATTCTACTCAATTTAATATATATTGATATTCTGTAGTCAAATCGATCTTTTCATAAATTCAGCAAACTTTTTTTGTTTTGTTTTTTTTTGGGCCACACCGAGTGATGCTCAGGGTGTGGATACTCCTGGCTGTGCACTCAGAAATTGTTCCTGGCTAGGGGGACTATATGGGTTGCTGGGGGATCAATATGAGATCTGTCCTGGATCAGCCACCTGCAAGGCAAGTGTCATACCACTACACTACCACTCCGGCCCAAATTCTGCAGACTTTTTATTTATACTAAGATGAAAAAAAGCACATTAATTACTAAGTCAATTAATACTAAGTCAATTCTGATAAATAAAGAAAACCTGGAATGAGACTGCTTTATTAGTTATTAAAGCAATGAGATAATCTGAGCAGAGAGGATTAAAAATCATATGCATATTTATGAACTACTTTAATTCATTGAATGATTCAATTAAAAATAAAAATTTCTATATTGACTAAATATGTAAAGATAAGAAATTATGGAGATTTGGAAAGGGTAATAAAAATGGAGGTGACCAAAAGAAGTCAACTTTGAGATATAACTTCATGACAATATCAAATATTTATAGACATTTAGTCATATACCATGAAAGAATATGAGGAATAATTGTGAACAAGAATAGAGAATTGATGACTACAGGGTGGAGAATTTTATTATGAGAATGTCTACAGAAGAACCATATTAGTGAAGAAATTGATGATGCAAGAGAAATGCAACTATAGGGGAAAATTGATGGTGTAACTATAGGTGAGAATCTTTGAATGGGTGAAAAAAGATAAATTTTTTAAATACATCTTTGAATGGGTAAAAAAAAAAGGGATAAATTTTGGTGAGAAAAATCTAAGCAGAGAATGAAGATAATTGTTCTTTTTCTTTTTTACTCTTGCAGAGTAAATTAAGAACAAAAACCCCATGGTATCCCATAGGTCCCCCAAGCCAGGAGCTATTTCTGAACACATAGCCCAGAGTGTCACCTAAATGTCACCGGCTATGGTAAACAAACAAACAACAACAAAAAAACAAAAATAAAAAAGTTAATTGCCTTAATTTATAAATAAATGCTTGATTGGAAACACAATATGAATGAACTATGAAAATTTAGAGGTAAAATTATAACTCAGATATAAAACATTATCAGAATAATACGTCTTAATTTTTTTTTAGTTCTTTTTGGGCCACACCCATTTGATGCTCAGGGTTTACTCCTGGCTAAGTGCTCAGAAATTGCCCCTGACTTGTGGGGACCATATGGGACGTGGGGGGATCGAACTGCGGTCCTTCCTTGGCTAGTGCTTGCAAGGCAAACACCTTACCTCTAGTGCCACCTCGCGAGCCCTTTAAATTTCTTTCATTTTGTGATTTAAAAAGTTATTCATAATTAACTCAATTATGACATATGATAATAATTTAGACATAGGATTTTTCCAAAATGAATCCCACCACCAATGTCAACCTCCCTTCACTAATTTTCCCAGAGATCATTCCATGCCAACATTCTCCATCACAGCCTGCTTTCATAGTAGGCACCTTTTAAAGTTTAAGTCTTATGAAAGTTCTTTCTTTTAATATTTTATTTGATTAAAATCCAATGCGTATCCTCATTTAAAAACACCTGACTAGTAAAATGTCTAAGTAGATTTGTTAAGAGTACTTTGTGTGAATACATTTTGTTTGTGACTTCTTAAATATTTATTTATTTATTTATTTATTTATTTATTTTCGGGGAGCAGCTGCAGCTGCGACCCATCCGCTGCCTTCCAGCTCCAAGCCCTGGCCTGAAAGTCTAAAATTTTATTTATTTAAAAAAATTTTATACTATTCATGTGTTAGTTTTACATGAAGGAAAAAAAGGAGAATGAGATTGGGCCTTACAGAATGTCTGGTGTTGTATGTGGAAAATGAGGCAAATTTATAAGATACTTGAGCCCCACAGGTTTATAGAGCATAGAAGTAAACTCCTTTTGCTAAAATCAAGGATTTTCTATTAACTAAATATACTGCTTTCTAACTATATTAAAGCATAGTTAAGCATAGTTTAAACATAGTTAACTATGTTTTAAAAGTGAGACTGGTTGAACACAGGCACAATAAATGATTGACTTGGTTTACAATGGAGACCTGAAGGTCTCACACATTCCTGCGTTACACTGACAAGGAAGATACTAGCTTGATTAGACCAGTGATGTTGAAGAAATTTGGGTGTGCCTGGCTTGACAATTATTTTAATTATGTGTCAGGAACAAGAGAGAACAAAAGAAACTACTCAATAAAAAGCTACATAAGAGACACTAAGTGATGAGTAGTTAAAATATTTGGTGTTTGCTCTATTTTGTCAATAACTTACTGTGAAATATTGTAGATGAAGACTACTACCAAGTGAATCTAGAGTTCTTAATTTTTGCATGTAAAAAATTAGTTATAAAATAAGTTAATTATATTTTATAAATTAATATAGAACATTCTAGCTAAAATAGGGAAATTGTCAGCTACTAAAAATGTTACATTAGGAAGTAAAGGAAGGCAAGAGAAAATATGTCAGTGCCAGCTGACATATAACTGGTTCTTTAAGTGAATTTTCTCAATTGATCAAGATTCCACTTTAAAGATGGAAGAATTTGAGTCCTAGAGGACCATACGTTTTTCAAGTAATATAGAAAATCAGAACTCAAATTGAAACATAGTTCTACAGTCTGTAAAGGCTCTTGTTGGATTAAGACAGGGCAAGGAAAAGATCCAAATGATCATGGAAGCCAGATGTCACACTGGCTTATCCATTTCTCAACCTCTGTCAATGCCTAAAGTGTTTTCAAGAGTTAGGTCATGGGGTTGGGCCTATGGACAAGCTGTACCAGCCCTCCCCTGGACTAAGCCTGCTCCCTCCCTTCTAAGTAGTTGGCTCCACAATGAGTATGACCTAGTAATTAGGAAATGAGTACATAGTTCTAAATACAATCAAACATAATCTTGATAGCAAATATGACAAGGTGACTCTAAATAGTCTCACCTTTGCTGGGTCAGTGTCTCTTGCTACATGTCTGGCTTTTTTCTGGCCTTTTGCTTCTCTTTCTCTGAAATAAAGAAAAAGTATATATCAACTTTGCTTGACCAAGTCTTAGGAATAATATCATAAAAGTTTTACTTAGTTTTTATTGATCTTTTTAGCCCAATCTAAACGACAGGGGTATGTCCAGAAATGAGCACAGGTGTCAAACGTCTTTCCATGATACTAAAAATTATTTTAAATATAGTTCTGCTGATGGTAAAGCAGTTCTACATTTAATTATATAATAGATACTTTTAGTATACATCTAAAATCTAGGTAGTCAACAACTCTGAGTGCCAACTGTATGATTGATGGAATGTTCTCTTTGAAATTCCATATTTACATTGGAACAAAGTCTTCCTCTCTGTTTCACCTTCCAAGGACCCACAAGAGAAAATAATCAATTTAAAGATATTTTGAATGCTTTCATACATATTAGCTCATTTGTATTTTAATTTACAGGGGATAAGACAAGGTCATTAACCGTTCTCTGAGCCTCTCCTATCCTGTTTATTACCCTAGTTAATTATATCTTTTTGATCACTTCACGAGAAGCAAAGCATGTGATCAAAACTTTATTATTTTAATAGTTTTGACCATGT
The DNA here is from genome assembly GCA_004027635.1 of Crocidura indochinensis. NCBI lineage: Eukaryota > Metazoa > Chordata > Mammalia > Eulipotyphla > Soricidae > Crocidura > Crocidura indochinensis. Next base: position 15,257 of record PVKC010015196.1, on the reverse strand, counting down.
AAAATTAAATTTCCAGACACTCACCATCCAGACATTTAAAAGATTTATGATAAAACAATTATCCTAAATGGGTAAGCTTAGCATTAGCATGGTACCAGCATTGAGGTTTGGATAGCTGTCAGAATGTAAGCATAATCTCCTTGTTCAAAGACTTATGAAGAGTGATAAATATAGTGAATTTTCAACCAAAAATTCAAGCTTTTTATACTTGAAGGGTGCACTGGAGGAAAGCAAATAATGTTCATGAGCATTGCAAATATGTCGGAACTTCTTTGAAAAAATTTTTTTAGAGCAAGGAGCTGTATTCAACTCTAGATGAATTCATCTCATCTTGCATAATCTTACATATGTAAAGATTCTGGCAGTTCAAAGTCTTGAATAGAATCAACTATGTCTTTCTGATGGATTGTTGCCACTGAAAGATTGGCATAATGCCCAGTTGGTTTTTCTCAGTGTCTAAGAGACAATAGAGTCAGGTCTTAACAGGCCTAGGAAATCTGACTTTTTTTTTTGTGTGTGGTTTTTGGGTCACACCTGGCAGTGCTCAGGGGTTACTCCTGGCTCCATGCTCAGAAATTGCTCCTGGCAGGCACGGGGGGACCATATGTGGCACCGGGATTTGAACCGATGACCTTTTGCATGAAAGGCAAACGCCTTACCTCCATGCTATCTCCTGGGCCCCGGAAATCTGACTTTTTAAATTTTTTTCCTACAGGTAAGGACTAATGTGGAACTATTCCTCAAAAGATGATGTGTATGAAAGATGCAAAGTTCTATATTAGGTCTTCTTATTGTACTCTGAATATTTTCAAATATCACTTAAGTGATAAAATCGTTTCAGAGCAACCTGCTGAACACTATTATTCTAACTAACTACTTTTAATTAGAAAAATATACCTGACAGAAAAACAAAAATACATTTATCAATTCCCAGAATGTCAGCTAATACATACACCAGAAATAAGGAGAAATTTTACTTACAGTATTACTTTACATGAGGTACATTTATTGATGAATGCTAGTCGATCAGGGCTCTGAAAAAATGTTTGATCTTGGGAACATAACAATTTTCCATTTTTCATCAATGGCCGAAATTCATTGCAAGTTTCCTAAGAAAAAGGTGGCATTTACTAAAATCTTATCTAAAACATTCTTTTCCATGATAATAGTATAGTGTTGATATATGTGTTGTGGAAACATACATCTTTAGTGTAAAAATTTTTCCCTAAAATTTATATAATCTTGTAAACCAATATTACTTCAATAAACTCTAACAAAATTAAAAATAACTTCTCAGATGGACTGAAGTGGTATTACAAAGTTAAACACTTGCTTTATGCAAGGCAGACCCTGGCTCAACCCCTGTATGGTCCTCCAAATTCACCAAAAATGATCCTTGAACAGAGTTAGGAGTAAATCCTGAGCACTACCCAGTGTGACTCTAAAACTGAACAAAAAGAAACGAATATAGAGTAACTTACTTGAGTAATTTTTACCAATGACACACTAGCTTCTTTGAACACAAAACATTCATTCAATTGATACAAATGACTCAGAATTATCTTAGATATTTTAAATTATATAATAAATACTCATCTGACACAATTAAAATGAATTTAATTTGAGTGACTCAAAGTCAAAAGACCTGAGTGCACTTATCAGTGTTCACATTCACAAATCTTATCAAATTAGATTCTCAAAGGTTCATTTGTCCTAACTGTAAAAATTCGGAGATATAAATATATATTTCACATATTTTGTGAGAATTAATATTAAGTAAATAAAACTTCCAAATAAAGTCTAACATATCATTTATATTTGGCATACATTTTATTCTTCTCTTCCTGCTCTTTTATGTTTTGAGTAGAATATGATGCATACAAAATATTTAGCATGCAACAGCACATCATAATCGCTGCAAAATGAACTGTATCTATGGAAATACAGCCAACTTTTCCTAAAGTTTGGCTAAATTTCTTTTATTTTTGTTTCATTTGTTATTTTATTGTTTGGGAACAGATTCAATTTGACCTTTATTTTATTATTCTGCATGAAATACTTCAAGACAAGAAAACTTCAAATCTGAAGTTGACACCAGCAATTTAAGGTTCATGCTTTTAGCTGTTTTTTTTTTGTTTGTTTTTTGGGGGGGTCTCACCCGGCAGTGCTCAGGGGTTACTTCTGGCTCCATGCTCAGAAATTTCTCCTGGCAGGCACGGGGGACCATATGGGGCACTGGGGTTCATGCTATTCATAACATCCACTGGGGCTAGTCTCTAGCATCATAGTCTCCAAAGCATTCGTGGGGAAACCCCTGGAGAGTTTTGAGCAATACTGAAATATAATCCTGGTGATCCTCAGTATCCGTAGGCTCAAGCACTGAAACATAATCTCAGTTAACGAAGAATCACCAGGCAGAGCCTAGAAGTCCCCTTAAACATTCTGTGGGAAGCACAACACAAAATATGATTACATGGTATGCTATACTTAATTTTGATTTTATTTATTTTTATAAATTCCAATGATATCTATGTGTTAAGTCTAAGGAAAAGAGAAAACACATATTGACTAATGAAATAGAAATAAGGAAAAGTCCTTGAAAATGAGAAAAATTTTTATTTGTTCATTATATATATTTTACTGAAGATCTGTTACATATCATTCCCCCTGGATTCTAGGCCTGGCCTGAGTGCCACGTTGAGTGGCCTGCTGTGGGTTCCAGGTGGACTCTATTAGGGGGTCTCCAGGCTTCCCCCCTCCCTACTTTAAGGGGGAGGAGTAGAGGGAGGGGCCGGGCAGATAGCTGGCTTCCGGTGCCTTGATCCTGGAGGCCAGCTCTTCCCAGGTATGGGGTTAGGGGACAACCCATGCCAGAGGCATTCTCCCTAGTTTTCTTGATATATTGATTGTGGAAAGTGTAAGTAAGTATTTTGTGTTATATAAGCCTAGAAAATCCTGGTACCATTGTAAGCAAAATATAATTCTTGTGAGGTAGAATATAACTTATTTAAAACAAAAATTTATGACAAAACTAGAATAAAGCTTTAAGAAATCTAAATGGCCAAAAAATTTATTAGTCAGAATAACTTAGGAAGTAAACTTCTCCAATGTCACAATTAGATGAGCACCTAGTTTCTATAAAGATTTACTTCTTTTACAAATGGACAACCTAAACCTGAAAATAATTGACAAGTTAATCTGTGTTTGATTGGTTAAGATGAAACTCAACGCTATTTTCCCGAGTTATTAAATTAACCAATGGAAAGAAACTGGAAAAGAGCACAAAATTTGAAAGTAGTCATTGGTCTCTCTCTTGAGAAGGGGAAAATAGGAAGCTCATTCTAATTAGCATTATAAAGAGTAATCAAAAAGTAGTCTGTCAAGTTCAAAAAGGCATCTCCCAGAATATGAAGATGACTTTTCAGCAAACATTTAGCTGCAATTTCACTGCTAGTCTTTGGCTTGTTATAGTTAATTTGTGTTTGAATTTGCTTCACCTAGCTCAGGTATACACCTTTTATTTTTCTGTTTTCTTTACTGGCTATGATAGAGCTTTTTGTCTTTTTTTCCTTTCTATTTTCTTTATTTAAGCATCATGGTTACAAACAAGATTATAGTTGAGTTTCAGTCATATTATTCCTCCCAGACTTCAAAATAAAATCCTTGACCCATCTCTTTAAAGCACTAATGAGGTTCCTTTAAGCTTCATAGATAACCCCTTCCGTGAGTATAAAGTAAAGCATATGGTGAAGTTCCTTGCATATTAAAATACTGCTTTTCCCTGCTGTTGTGGCTTATGTTCACAACATTCAATTTAATACATTTCATTAACAAAAAGAACTCACTAAATGTTGGGGGAAATAAAATTTCTGGCATGTATAGAAAAACAAAATAAAAAAAGAAAAAAAGAAAAACAAAATCAAGAGTTTTTATTTCTGGGGCCCGGGAGATAGCATGGAGGTAAGGCGTTTGCCTTTCATGCAAAAGGTCATCGGTTCGAATCCCGGTGCCCCATATGGTCCCCCGTGCCTGCCAGGAGCAATTTCTGAGCATGGAGCCAGGAGTGACCCCTGAGCACTGCCGGGTGTGACCCAAAAACCAAAAAAAAAAAAAAAAAAAGAGTTTTTATTTCTAACAAAATACCCAAGACTATGATTTCCAGATAAATGATTACTCCCTTGTATTATTCATACTTCTGAATCAGGAAAAGTTAAATATATAACTTTCAAGTGCTTTGCACTTGAAAAATCATTAAATTAAAATTAATGACATTAAAATTGGGGCTTTTAAAAATAAATATGCACTGAAAAGTACCACCATTATCAAATAAAACAGAAAAGAAAATTACAGCTTTGTGCATATTAAAATTTACACTATTTGTATATTATTTTGTTGTCAATATGAAACATTCATGTATTTCTTTAAGACACCAAAATCGAAACTATTTTCTTTTCTTTATATATACTTATATAATAGCTTGTTAACTTTTCTTTAATTACCCGGTTTATGAAATAATAGACCTTGTCATAATATATCAGGACATTCCTGCAATATGCAGGGAAAAAAACTACTTTTTTTGAAAGCCATGACATAACTTTTTTTCTATATCCAGCACTATTTTTAGTTCAAGAATAATGGCATAGTAACAGATATGAGTGATTGTATGTTCATGCGACTGCATGCATATGTGCTTATGTTTATTCTATTCAGCATGTGTGTCAAATCGTTAAACATTTAACTTCTATGGAAATAATATGTCATTTATTTTTTTATCTCCTATCAGAGGTGTTCTAATTTGTTCTAAATTGAAAATATTCTTACAACTCAGCTTCAATATTAACTTCAGAACATGTTCTAATACTTTTCTAGAGAGAATTAACTTTTATTATCCTAAGTATTTATATCGCCTCCACCAATAATTCTTTTACTATATCAATTAATTTTCCTTAACTATTATGAATGTGTTTCATATTTATATGATCTATATATTTTATTAAAAGAACTTTAATTGCTTTCTTTTTCCACTAAAATCCAATCTTTATAACTGGGTTACTGTTTGCTTTTGTTACTTTAGTTTATTACAACACTTCTATAATATCACAAAAGCTCAATACACATCTATTGAATAGAATGGATATACAATGTACAGAATGCAGGTACTCCTTTAGATATGATATTGATTAATTTATTTGAGCTTACTATTTGTCATGACATTTTCAGGTGCTTCATTGAACAACAGTAATTCTTTTAAAGCACTCCTTTAGCACATAGATTATCTCCTGAAAACATCCATGAATACTTCATATGTGTGTGTCTGTGACTCATGTCCTGATTCATACAGACCTGTTTCAGCTCTTTAAACAAAAGCTACCAGTATCTATCAGTACAATATATCTGTATTATAACATAAAGGTGTTGACCACAAATCATTTTTCTTTAGGGATCTTTGAATGAGCAGAACAGAAAAAGCAGGACTAACCTGATTTCCATCCCCACCGACAGCACCTAGGAGTAAAATACAGAGACCAAATTTAAGAGAATGCAAGTTATTTAAGAAATGAAATGAACAATTCACTAATTACAGTGAATTCCTGCCTTCTTTTAAACCATATGTTGTAAAACCACCGATTGCTTTTGAACACAATAAAAATTATTATGACAAATAAAATAAGGGTTATCATCAGAATAGTATACACATTTAAAATGGCCTAATCAATGAAAGGTTCAATTACTTTGGAAAATCATACTTATGTAGGGCTAGAGAGATACATGTGCCCTCCAAACAAACAAACAGGAACACTCAAATGCTTTCTAGTCAATAAAAACTTTTAAATATTCTTTCAGGACATGCTGTCATATTTCCTTAAAATCATAATCTAGAATCCTTGTAAAGTATACACATAATTATAATATTTTAAAGCATACTATAACATTTGTCCATGCATATTGTCAAATAATCTGAAATCTGGTAATTCAAATTTTTACTGCAGCTGTAAATTTGTAGATCAAATAATAATTAAGCTTAATTAAATCATAGACTTTCATTAACATTGATTTATTTTTACTTACATAATTATTTTTGGAAAGTGAAAATTATTTGAGTACAATGAGCTCTTAGTTCTCATCCCTGAAGTTTCCTTTTTTAAATATAGATGTTTCAGAATAAGGTAAGTCTAGACAATTTATCTCGTTCAAAAACAGAACAAATGCAGAAGTCAAATCTACTTCCTATTCTCCTGAAAGCCCCTACATAAGAAAATGCTTTCTACTCATTTGATGACTGAAAGCACAAAAATAAAATTACTAGAGTGGCACTACTATATAAGACAAAGGTGTATTATTAAATTTTATTTTAAAATACTTTATTGATAAACATTATACACATGTATGGCATACATATGTTTGGAATATACAAATATATCTAATTGTCGGTATAAAATTATGTTTTATCACATATATCAACTATGTAACTCATCTCAGTATATTTGATATTTGGATGAGGAGACTATAAAAATAATCATAACTCTTTCTGTACGAATGTAGAATTAATACCTGAATTTCTGAAATGAAATCAAAAAAATTTCTCAGCTAAAATTTAGATTATCACTATGATGGTATTATAATCTGGATTATTTGTATGGATCAAAATGTAACATTTTTAGGTGTCCAACTATAATTCTGTATAACTAAAGCTTATATATAGCTGTAAAATGTTGATTAAATTAATGTTTTAAAATCCAGATGATCTCTAAATACATATAATTTCAGAAGATTACAACACAGTCATAAAATTTCACATAAAATTCTTCAAAAATTTGTGTCTGTCAAGATCTTTCATGAAAATGTATACACATATATAACTATACATTATATATATGGAGAAGGAAAGAGAAGAGGAAGACAAATCCATGTCCTGAGATTTGTCGTGTGTGATAAAAGTTTTAGATTACATGTAAATTGCTCACCTTGTATGAGGCAAAGAGACAGGATCAGAAGCATTGGAACTGTGGTTATCTTCATATTGAAGATGATGTAAGTTGGTTATAAGTCTGCTTCTTGCATTGCTCACCAACTGGTGCTCTAAGACTAAACTCATAGAGAAGCAGCTCACTTTATTATATCTTCACCGTCATCCACCCACCCCCACACACTTGTCCAACACATAGAACCAGTTGGTCAGGTCTGATTCTATCATTCTTCTTGTTGAAGTTGAACAAAGTAGAACAAAGTCTATTTCTAAGATACTTCTAGTGTATTTTATTGAATTAATCACATAAAGTAATGGATTGACTTTATTTAAAACCCTACTCAATCTTTAATACTCCACAGTGCTATGTTAGAAGTGAATTCCTCAGTAACATCAGATGTATTGCCTCATAGACAAACATATGTAACTGAACTCCATTTCTAAGTAGGAGGAAGAAAGAAGAGAGATTGACTGCCCTACAAGTAAGATAAAGATTGAAAAATATTCATAACTGGAGAAAGTTGCTTTAATGAGAGAATCAATAATTTGAATTCCTGTTGTTTCTTTGTCTGCATCTTCTGAAAAGTATCACAGTTCAAAAATCAGTTAGAATACCTAAGAAATAGCCTTGCAAAACTTTACCATTAGATACACAGGGAATGAAATCTTAGAGAATCAATAATGTTTCCAAGAGGATACGTTAGAAGTCAGAGATGGTACTTGAAATAAACCCACAGTTTAGAATATTATTCTCCATGCAATCCTTTCCCATTACAAGGCAGAAACCTTGTAAATCAAAGTTTTAAGACAATTAAATTCTTTTTTATTCTTGAAATAGTTTATTTTTATTAATATCTTTATTTAAACACCTTGATTACAAATATGATTGTAGTTGGGTTTCAGACATGTAAAGAACACCCACCTTCGCCAGTGCAACATTCCTGTCACCAATATTCCAAATCTCCCTCCTCACCACCCCACCCAACCCCCTACCTGTACTCTAGACAGGCTTTCTACTTCCCTCATTCATTCACATTGTATGATAGTTCTCAATATAGTTATTTCTCTAACTGCGCTCATCATTCTTTGTGGTGAGTTTCATGTTGTGAGCTGGACCTTCCAGCCCTCTTCTCTTTTGTCTCAGAATTATTGCAAAAATGTCTTTTATTTTTCTTAAAACCCATAGATGAGTGAGATCATTCTTTAATCTCACTCTGTAGGATATTTTATATTTTAGAGTCAATGCATACAGTTTACACCAACCCCCCCCCAGAATCATAAACAGAACAAAGTTTGACATTCCACATCACATAAATCCCTATTTTTTAATTAGCTTGTTGGAACCAGAGCAATGGTTTAGCAAGTAATAAAGCTTCTATCTTGTACACAGAAGAACCCAATTTTATTTTCTGTTTAACAAATGGTCTCCTGAGGTCCCCCTCCAGCAGTGATTCCTGACCAAATATGTAGGAATAAGTTATCTTGAGCATAGTGAGTGAGGTGTGGACTCTCCAAATATTGGTTCAGTGATTTTTCCCTAAATTTAATTTACACCTATATTGTTTCACTAATTAGTTACTAAAGAAAATGATGAGTCTCCCAAGAACAGAAGAAATCAAATATTTAAAATATGTAGGGCTGGAGAGATAGTACAATGGGTCGGACGGTCGCATTGCAGGTTGCCAATATGGTTTCATTCTCCACCACCACACATGAAGCCCTGATCACTGGCAGGAGTGATTCAGAAGTAAGCTCTGAACACAGCAGTATGTGTCTGACAAAACAAAAATATAAACATCTACTAGATAAATGTACTTTTCCATAGGTCCTTTTTCTGCTCCATAAGAACTTTTTTTAGAATCTTGAATTAGTTTATTAACTTGAGACCTCACAATGAAACATGCAAAGATGACAGACCTAAATCGTTTGAGTCCACAATAAGTTTTCACAAAAGGTTTCACAATATTTAAATAAAAAGTTGGTTCGTTCTAGGATCATATGCCTCTCTTTAAGATTACTACAAAAGATGGATCTAAGACCAGCCCAGGAATGTTATCAAAATACTTCCTTTTCCCATGAAATAGTTAATTTTTTTTATAAAAGTGTAGTTCTTAGTCTCAAGTCTGTGATATTGTCTTTGTTTTTATCACTGGTTTTGTGAAATATATGTTCAGAAGAGTCAAGTTAAAATTGCATTCTACCTTAAAAATTACATTTCTTATAATATAAAGAAATATAATGTAATAGAAAGAGAATGGTATAAAAGTCAGAAAGTTTATTTCTAGTACAAGTTATTCATCTATACAATTTAATGAAGCAAATCTGATTTTAGCACAAAGTAGACTTTGATCCAAGCATTGGCTCACAAATTACTAGAAATGTTGCTTTAGAAAAGTGACTTTTTTCTTTGAATCTGTTTCCTAACTACAAAATAGGGATTAATAATAAGTATACTATATTATTATATGAAATTATAATATATCAAATAATATAACGATTTATTAGATTAAATATTAACATATTAATATACTGTATCAATCATAAATTAATTATAATACATTGATATGTAATATATTGATATATTAAATTAAATATAATATAAGATATATAATATAATAATTATACAATGTATATAAATACATGTTATGATTATATATAATATATAAATATATTGCAGTATAATAATTATAATAAGTATATATATATACAATTGTTATAAAGTTTAGTGATAATACATGTGCATATGTGTTACATAAATACAAGTAAATGTGATATGCCTTATAGTTAGCAATAGTTTGTCTTACGTTCTTTATTTTGGGGGGGGCACACCCGGTGACGCGCAGGGGTTACTCCTGGCTATTCGCTCAGAAGTCGCTCCTGGCAGGCACGGGGGACCATATGGGGAACCGGGGGATCGAATCGCGGTCCGTCCTAGGTTAGCGCAGGCACCTTATCTCCAGCGCCACCGCCCGGCCCCCTGTCTTACGTTCTTATGCTGTACAACAATGTGACTATACTAAGTAATTTATAAAATTCTATGAAAGTGGGGCCAGTGAGGTGGTGCTAGAGGTAAGGTATCTGCCTTGCAAGCGCTAGCCAAGGAAGGACCACGGTTTGATCCCCCAGCATCCCATATGGTCCCCCAAGCCAGGGGCGATTTCTGAGCACTTAGCCACTAGTAACCCCTGAGCATCATATGGGTGTGGCCCGAAAAACCGAAAAAAAAAATTCTATGAAAGTAAGAAAATCTTGTACAAACATGTTAAAGCAAGTTTATTTTAACTGAGCAAAGAATGATACCCTCTCAGTCTCAGGTGTCATTGTAAAATCAGTATGTTTATGTTCTTTTAAATGTGTTTTGTATTCTGAAATGTTCCTAATAATCAAAGTATTAGCCACTTATAACTTTTCAAAATCATTACTAAGTTTCAATAGATATTGAGTTTTGTGTCTTTCATGAACAATTTCTAAATATTGGGGTACAAATGCTTTTTCCCTTTATTTTGTATGATCATATTAAATATGCACTAAACATGCATGATTTGAGGTAGGAAAGAAAGTGCAACGTCTTACAATAGAATCAAGTCATAATAAACTCTGATGCATCACTCTGTATGTAGCTCAATGGAAGTATTACCTGGAGTAGATGTGGGGCGAGGGTGGAACAAAAGATGATTACGTCTCATAAGAATCTCTGCTATGAGGAAAGACTAAAGGAACCAGTTTCCTTCTTACAGGAAAGAGTTTCTCGTTGACACCCAGCACCTTCTGAAATGAAACAGATGAAATTTTGGAAGAGAAATCTTCTTTCAAGAGAAAATAAACTAAACCCACATTAGAAATCACTATCAGCTTATTCTTTACATCAGAACATTTTCTCCATTCCATTTCAGAAGTGCTGTAAATCTAGAGGCATTCACAAATATGTTTATAATAAAATTCTTTTATTTCTCAAAATCACAGATTTTGTATTAAAATGGGTGAGACTAAAAACTTTAATAGAATAAAAATAATAATGTAAATAACTTTGAAGTTTTAGGGAATTCCAAATTCTTACTTTTTTTTAGTTCTTTAAATTATTCATCAAAATTGGAGTACCATGCTTCCTGAATAGAGTAATGGATGAGAACAGAGAGATAGTAGAGTAGGTAGGCCACTTGCTTTGCTAGTAGATGCTTTGAATTTCATTCTTATATTATTCCCTGAACCTATTCAGAAGTGATTGCTGACCACAGAACAACCAGGAGTAAGCCCTGGGCATTGCAGGTAAGTCCCCATAACAAACAAAAAGGAGTAAAGCTGGATTATATAAACTCAACAATCTGACAGCTATCAAGAAGCCCAGGAGCTGAATTCACATCAAGATGTTTGCACAAAAAAAGATGAACAAATTAAGTAAACATGGCTTTTTAGACTAGTAACTTTATTAAAGAAAATGTTAATTTCTCAAATTTGTAGTTGAATGTTTATTTTTAAAGTATTTTCATTTTCTTTTGCAATAGGGATCTTTGAGGCCCCACCTGGTGGTGCTCAGGGTTTATATCTGTCTCTGTGCTCAGATATTACTCTTGGTGGGGGCCTGAGTGATAGCGCAGTGGTATAGTATTTGCCTTGCATCTGGTTGACCCAGGAGAGACCTTGGTTCCATCCCTGGAGGTCCCATATGGTCCTCCAAGCCAGGAGCGATTTATTTTGTTTGTTTGTTTTGCAAAGGGTCACACCAGGTGACACTCAGGGTTTATTCCTGGCTATGTGCTCAGAAATCACTCCTAGCTTAGGGGACCACATGGGACTCTGGGGGATAGAACTGTAGTCCATCCTAGGCCATTCAAGGCTAATGCCCTACCTACCGCTGCACCACTGCTCCAGTCCCATCCAGGAGCGATTTCTGAACACATAGCCAGGAGCAACCCCCGAGAGAGCCTCACCAGGTGTGCCACCCCCCCTCCAAAAAAAAAAAAAGCAAGCAAACAAAAAAGAAATATTACTCCTGGTGAACACGGGAGCCCATGTATGATGCCAAGAATAGAACCTGGTTGGGCAGCATGAGGGAAAGTGTCCTACCCACCCTACTATAATTTCATCCCCTAAAGTATTCTCATTTTCTATGCTGGATGATGACAACAGTTTACTAAATATCTATAATCCTTTAGAGTTAAGTCACCTTCTGCATCTTTCACAATAATCTTCCACATTTGCTTTCTTGGTTTGTTCTTGCAATACTGTGAAGCAGCAAATTCGATGTTGTTCTTGCCAAATTAGTACCATTAATGGCAAGCTCCTGAGCAGAAAGAATCCTGACTTTGCCACTTTCTCATTATTTACACCATTAGGTTCTTTAGGTCCCCGAGTCTCTATTAGAGACATACAGTTCAAAAGGAAACTGGACCTTATAGTACTCTAAAATAGATACAGTATTTTACTGGTAATGCAATTCTTTCCTGTAGCCATTGCTCTTACACAAACACACACACACACACACACACACACACACACACACACACACACTGATATCTTAGTCAAAATTAATTAAGTTTTGGGGCTGGCATGACAGTACAGTGGGTAGAGCATTTGACTTGCTGTATCAGGTTTGATATACCAGATTTGGCCAACACAGGTTTGATTCCTAGTATCTTATATAGTCCCCAAAGCCCACCAGGAGTTATTCATAAGTGCAGAGCCAGGTATAACCCCCGAACATTTCCAGGTGGGGCTCAAAAATAAAAAATTAGATGTAATTCGTGACCATGATTAAAAATGATGTGATCTCTACCTGATCCCTTACTACTGCAAACCATTTCTCAGACTCAATAAAACCATCCTGTGGGACGAAAATGCTCTTGATTCATTGTTGTTTTCTTTGGTTTGGATATTTAAGATCTGATCATTTTTTATTTCCACTCAATGCTCATGAGACTGCTTTGCCCCTGGTACAATCCACTATTTCTTCTCCTCAATTTTTAGGAAGACAGAAATAGGAGTCAGAACAAGATGATTCATGTTCTATGGTTCCATTATAAAAAATATAAAAAGGTGGATGAGATGCATGCTGGGAACAGTGGCAGAGGGTGGTCAACACTGATGATGAGGATGGCCCTAATTCACTGTCTCTATGTATCTTAAATATAACTGTGAAATGATAAATTATAATATATAATATAATAAATATAATATATAATATAATGTAAGAATTATATTAATATTCACTATAAATATATAATATAAAAACATAAAATATATAAACATAATATATATTAAATAGATGTTATATATTTAATATATGTAATATTTATATTTATATATAAAAATAAATAATATTTATATATAATATATTAATACATTATATTTATATATTACATATTATATTAGATAATATCTTATATGTTATATATTTAGATATATGATATATATGTTTAATATATAATATATAATGTAATAAATATATGATATTTATTTATAATATATTATAAGATGTATTATAATATTTAAAATAAATAAAAATAATAAAACATACATTTATATATTTAATATATAATATATTATATAACATAATTATATAACATATAATATATAAAATATGATATATTATATAATGTATAATATTGTATATAAATATATAAAATATATTTATATAAATATAACTGAAATTTACATTGGTCTTTGTTTGTTTTGGGGCCACACCAGATGACACTCAGGGGTTACTCCTGGCTATGCGCTCAGAAATTGCTCCTTGGGGAGTAATATGGCTTGAGGAGACCATATGGCACACTGGGGTATCTAACTGTGGTCCTTCCTAGGCTAGTGGAACAAGGCTTGCACCATCTCTCTGACCTCCACATTGGTCGCAGTAAAATTTGAAATAAAGATGTGACCTATTAGTGTTCAGAAGACAAATTAAATTTTTATTTTCCTTTTCAATAAAATTTTAATTTTTGCTCATTGATTTAAAATGCCTGTATTTTTTATTTTGAAACACACAACTTGAAAACAACCTTTACTCATCTTTCTACAAAGACTGTTCCAAAAATTCCTCTGAGAATTTCTTCCTAAGGCAAATGACAAGTGTAGAGATAAGCTTCTCATTTTATTTAAAAACAGGATGGGAAGGGCACTATTTGAATACTAAATACACAGACCCTACTATCTATAAAGGTCATATATCTTTACATATATCAGATTAGGATTTAAACAGGACAAGTTTCAATGTTTAGTTTTTAATAATATTGTTATATCTTAGGATAGATTTTATTCTATCTTTTCCTAACAGTTTTTTTTGGATCATGATAATAATACCTAAAATTTACTAAAATCTAAAATTCTATTGCTAATTCTGATTATAGAAAAAAAAGTCTTGTGGATTTGAAGTTTGTTTAATCACAGTAATTATACAAATTAATAATAAATTTACTAGTATACTGAATTCTGGCAGAGCAATATATATTTTGTGATTTCTGTATGTCTAGAAGAAGTAGAAGAAAACTATTGGATTGATTAAAAAAGGAAAAGATAAAGTATTTTTAAAGAAATAGAAAGTTTGATAGCATTCATTGTGTATCACAAAGTGAGGGGTATAATAATAAGTTTTGGGCAGGAAATGCACAGTAAACAGGGTATTTTCTTGCTTAGGGCAACCTGGGTTTGATCCCTGGTCTACCAGAGGGTCCTATGAGTCTACCAGGAGTAATTTCTGAGTGCAGAGCAGGAGTAATCACTGAGCACCATCAAGTGTGGCCCAAAAACAAAAAATAAAAAGAAAGGTATACAAATAAGTCTAAAGAACAACTATATATTGTCCAGATAAAGAAATTGAAGATTGATAAAATTTTATAACTTTCCCTAGATCATGTGCTTTTTTAGAAGTGGCCATTTTAAAGAATAAGTCGCTAAAAATAAAAAGCATGCATCCAATTCTCACTTTGAAGCCCTGGTGACCATATGTGGTTTTACAAGTAGCATCAGAAGTGATTCTTCGAAAAGGAATTCCCTTAGCCTAAGAGATACAGGATTTCTCCACCCTTGAAGTATATTGTCATGGGATTAACTATAGACTCCTTTCAGGTTCATTTACTCTCCCTTAGTGCTTTTTTTTACTGTGCCTGTGCAGGAGGGAAGGAAAAAAGGCAAAAAGCACAAAAAATTTTTTTATATTTATTTATCTAGATTGTGTCAATTTCTTTGTTTTGGTGTGGTTATTGAAGTTGTTGTCTCCATTTATATTTCTTTCTTTCTTTCTTTCTTTCTTTCTTTCTTTCTTTCTTTCTTTCTTTCTTTCTTTCTTTCTTTCTTTCTT
>PVKC010015195.1:9016-21519 GCA_004027635.1 Crocidura indochinensis | reverse complement strand
ACAGACCTTAGTGTGATTTTTTTCTCTTCTTGTTGCGATGTTGTTCTTTCCTTAGAAAGAGTGTGCTGCTGCGTACTTTTTTTTTTTTTTTGAGACAATATGGTCCACTCCCATGAGGTCCGGAGGACAGAAGACGAAAGATAAACACAAAGAAAAGACAGAACTCACAGTTCTTTGCAGTTGGCCGCACTAGGCAGGCGTGGATTCGCAGAGATTCCCAGCCTGATGTCACAAACTGGGGACCTTGCTTTTGCACAGTGTTTTTTTTTTATGTATAATTTTTGCCAGAACAATGTCTGTTCTTAACTCTGAATTGGAAGGACTATACTTTTAATTGTATTTGAAAAGTCAACACATTATATATTATTACATATTATATCATACATATTATGCATTATAATTATATATACATATATAATTTATGTTTTATAATTACATTATGGTATAGTAGGTATACATTATATAGTATATATACATAATATATAAAAATATATAAAAAACCTGAACAAACTGATATAATTTCATGTTTGATATATTTTATCTTATGCATATTGTTCATTTATAAATGACTATATGTGACTAGTGATTTCATTTTCATCTTGTATCATTGATATTGTTTAGTTTCTAGAATGCAGGGCTTAAGCATTAATAATTTTGTTATCTGTACTAATGTGTTTGCATGTAGTCATTGGTTAACAAGTGGTCAACTGATTCATATCAAATGTTTATAGCAATTTGATTTAGCTAATACTCACTAAAAGTAATATAATTAATGTCTACAGTTTTGTGAACATATATTAAAACTTTTACTTTAATGGTCAAAAAATAAGGTAAATAAAATTTTTGTGAGAAATAGTATTCCTTTTAATGGTATTATCTTAAAATCATATTGCAGAGGATGTATATGTAGAAGGAATTATTTCTTTAAATTTATTCAAAGAAAATACATAGTATAGTTGACACTACTGATTAAAATATATTTGTTTCAGATAGAACAAAGGCAAAGTTATGTAAAAATTAAAAAAACTAAGGAGATGAAAGAGAAAGAAAAAGTTCTGTAGCAAGTATATTTTTGAAAATCATTGAATCACCAATTAACTCTTTAAAGGCCTAGCAGAAGGTTTAGTAAGCTTTATTTTTTTCGTCAATATAACAGTTAAAGAAATACGGTAAAAACCGCTGTTCAATCCTCCTCCGGTATCCCATATGGTTCCCCAAGCCAGGAGCGACTTCTGAGCGCATAGCCAGGAGTAACCCCTAAGCGTCACTGGGTGTGGCCAAAAAAACAAACAAACAAAAAAAATGTGGTAGGGTGCAATTGTTGTTTGCATAGGCCCAACAAAATATGGAGGACATGGAAAGGAGAAACCTTGGCTTAAAAAACAAGGAGACCTTACCCCTAAAGTTTGGCATAAGACCAACTCTGGACTCCAGGCATACTAGGTTCTCCAACCCACGTTATTGTCTGTGTTGCCAATAAACATTTTTTTCCAACAGTCGCTGTTATTGGTGTCAGATTTCTGTAGTTAAAGATCCTGGATTCTGTTTATATTTACATCAAAGTCAGGATGATGTGGAGCTTCCTCTAGTTTCACCTCACAATTAGAGGGCAATGTGGAGAGCCCTGCCCTGAAAGCAGGTTGTTGTTGTTCTTAAGTAGAAGGAATTATTTTTGTCTTATCTCTGATCAAGTATGGTCTTATTTGTATCTATTGTTAATTTAAGATTATTTAAATACATTTCTTTGTACAAGTACTAACTTGAATTGATCTTGATTTGTTTTATTTTTGTCATATTTTGTTTATTCCATTTGTGCTGTATTTATACAAGTATTCACTGTAAATTGATCTTAGTAATTTCTTGTAATTGGAGTTCCAAGGTATATGACACATATTTATTGTGGGTATATATGTATTCCTTTAATTTCTATATATTTGTTGTATTAACTCTCCAGCTGCTGTAAGAAATTTTAATACAAAATTAAACACATAATTTGAAAAGATAGTTGAGATTAAAAACATATAATTTATCATCAGAGATGACTAACTTTACTTTCAATATAAAGCTCCTTAGAGAATGACATTCTCACTTTTTTGTTTTTTTAGTTTTCGGGCCACAGACAGTGACGCCCAGGGATTATTCCTGGCTACATCCTCAGAAATCACTCCTGGCTTGGGGGTCATATAGGATGCTGGAGATTGAACCCAGTTTCTTCCTGGGTCAATAGTGTGCAATACAAACACCCTACCGCTGAGCACCTGAACACAAAATTCTCACTTTTCTTGAAAAGTTACACAATCAAACTAAATATTTAAAAATTATTTAATAATGCATAGTTTAGAATATTGGTTTCATCAAACTACTTTTATACCTTTAATAATATACTCATGCACATTAAATGTTCTAATTTTAGTCTCAGACAGGTCTCTGGAACTAGGGCATCATAGTTGTTATGCAGGTTGTAGCTCACGCCCTAAACCAGGGCTTTTTTATTGGTCCCAGGATACATACAGTCTGGCCATGGTTCTGTGGGACAGTCACCTATAAATCACGATCTTTGCATATAGATAGACCAAAGGGTTACAAGTCTTCTGGTTTTGTCTTATCGTTAGCAGGTGAAGTAGGATAACTTGCTCTTAGGTCAAGTTGTTCCCATTTTCTTGCTCTCAGGGTATCATATTAAGACTGGCACTTGTTGGTGTCCGAGCACTATTAAGGATGTCCCGATTGAGATTTGTTTCTGGTGGCTGTTGTGAAGAAGTATGTTGTTTCTATGTCTGTGATTCCCTAGTTCCAGAGGCCTGTCTGAGGCTATTGCAACAGAAGGGGATTTCTGGAACAATAACAAAAGACACTATCCCAGGCCCCTTCCTAGGATCAGTGCAAAGACCAGGACCACCAACCACAGAAGATGGATTAAAACAACACTAAGGGAACAGAACTCCTAGAACCACAAAGAAAGACATAATTAAAAATTGAACTCCATGATTCATGCAGATACCGAGACCTCTAGATACAGAGATCTGATTTTATCACCCAGGATGGAGCAGAAATCTTCCATACACCACAAAAGCACCAACAGGAGAGTAAGTGAACCTGAAAGGAGTCTATAGTTAATCCCGTGACAATATATGGCAAGGGTGGAGAAACCCTGTATCTCTAAGGCAAAGGAAATTCCTTTTCAAATGACCCCAATATTTACTGTGCATCTGTAGGAGGGGAAAAAAAAGCACAAAACAATTTTCTATTTTTATTATTATTTGCTTGTCTATTTTTTTTTGTCGATTTCAGTGTTGTGCTTTGGCTATGGAAGTGGATGTCTCCATTTATATTTATTTATTTATTTTCTTCATTTCCTTTCTCATGTGCTTTGCCACATTTTTTTTTATCTCAATACCATGGCTTTTATATGGTGCTTACCCTTCTTTTTTTGTTTGTTTTCTTTTGTTTTGTTTTTGAAATGCTCACTGGATATTTTATTTGACAGTTCTTTATGTACTGTTGTGATGTTTCACCTTCTTTTTTCCCTTTTGTCGCTCAAACCAACGATAAAAGTCTATAGAAGGACTCCGTCCGCTTCCGGAGTATTTGATTCTTTTTTTTTTCTTTATCCAAGCTGTTACTTCTTTTCTTCTTCAAACAAAACCACATAACTTGAACTATCTAGTCCTGCCTCCAATTTAAGGGGGATGTGTAATAAGGAAGGTACCAAGACCAAACAGGTGTAAGATCACTAAGTAGTAAGCTAGGCTCAGAGGGGACCATGTATTTTAGCAGCCCCGGGGGTGAGGGACGAGGATATGGGATGTAGGACGGTAAGGGAGGTGGAGGGAGGACAATTCGGTGATGGGAATTTCCCTGATTCTATGTTAACATGTACCTAAAATATTATTGTCAATGATGTGTAAGCCACTATGATTAAAATAAAAATTATATTAAAATGTTCTAATTTTATTTTATTTACTAATGTATTTATTTTTAGTTTGGGGGCCATACCCAGTGATGCTCAAGGGTTACTCTTGGTTCTGCACTCAGAAATCGCTCCTGTCTTGGGGTATTCCTGGAATCAAACCGCAGTCAATCCTAGATCAGCCTCGTGCAAGGCAAACACCCTACCACTGACTATCGCTCTGGCCCCCAATGTTCTAATTTTAAACAGAAAGAGTACATTGGGTCCAACAGAGATCAAAACAGCTAATACATTTACCTTGCATGTTGCTGATTCATGTTGGAATCCCCAAATCAAATGATTTACTAAATTTGACATCATTGACTTCTGAGTAGTGATGAGCAAATGCTGAAATAGCAGAATATGGCTCAAAACCCATAACAACATAAATGCATATTATAAATGCATATTGACCTAATTATTATATAAAAACTCAGATTTAAATGATTAATATCCACTTCCATTTTCTCTACTTAGGACTAGAGATAGAGAAATACTTAACTTCCAATTATAAAACATTAAAATATCAAAGAAGTACTAATTACTTTAATAGGATTATAAGGTCAATCTTGATATTCAATAAATACTATTATCTCTATCAAAACAAACATGGATTTTCTACGTAGGGTTAATTATATCTACATGGAAACATTTTGAAAATAAAATATCTATTGAAAAAGTCTATTAACAATTAGGTTACATGTTTTTATAATGATTTAAAGCAGTTGTATTTGGAAGAATTAGCAAAATATTTCACAGTATCTTTTATTTCCTCCTATTAATTTCACTTTAGTGTGCTGTCATTGTTATAATTTATGAACTGATAAAAATATATAGCAATTGAAGTCCATGATTCATATTACCTTTTATCCAGTGTTCAGAGTTCATAGATATTGACAATTATATATCAATCACCATTTTTATTAAGATAAGTTAATTTTCCTAAAACACCCAGGTTAGATACTGATTTTCTTTTCATTATTCAGCAAATCCTTTGGCAGAGGTTGATACTGATATATTGAATAACCTCATTGTTTATCTGTTTTCTTTTCAGTATGTGAAATAGTTGGAAATATTCCATATATTTTATCTTTAGTTTTGTTTCTTTTACTTAAAACTGTGCTTTTCATGTCTTACCTTGTCCTTTAGTTGAATTGACAGCTGTTACATTTTTATTGCTAAATGATTTTTCTTTTCTGTGTGTGGTCCAAGATAATTTTTATTAAAATAAATTTATTTAGAAATATGTGGGAAAAGTGAGAGGAATGCAATGCTAGGACACTAGTTTGAAAGAGAAAAACAGACTTATTTGCCACTTTATAACTATATGACATTTTGTTCTGTACTGTCTTATTGAAGGCCATTTTGCATTTTCTCAGTTTGGGTGGTTATAAATAAATCTACAATAAACATCAAGGTGAAGATATTTATGTTGAGTTGTATTAGCACACGTTCATAAAGAGAAAATGTGATTGACTTATCATAGGGCAAAAACGTGTCTAGTTTTGTGAGAAAGTGCCAAACTGTCTCAGAATGATTCTGCAAATTGCTTTTTCATCAGTAATAGAGTTTTGTTGCTTTGCTTTTCCTTGCTAATATTTGTCGTTATCATAGGAACCCTCTCTAATGCTGTTTCAGAACTAACCTGAAGATGGATTCCCATGGAACTGTAGGGGTCCAAAAAAACCCCAGCTTTCCTCTGCCTGGCGCAGATAAATGAAGAGACTGAGACCCAGACAAATGGTCAAGTGAGTTTATTCATTTTGACTGACCAGGACCATTGGCCAGAGTCATCTACATGTCTATAAGGACAGAGGCAAAGGACCACATGGAGCTCCTAGTCCTTCCTTATATAAGATAGGAAGTGGGAGGGGAAGGAAAGGGAAACACGACTTCCTTAAGGGCGGGGCTTCTGCCCAGCAACATGAATCCGTGGGAAGGAAAAAACAACGCAACTTCCATGAGGCGGGACCTCCCCCTCGCTAGCGAGCACATGTGGTCCCCACAAAATTGTGTCCCCCTCCCGAGGGAAACATGTGGTTCTCACAAAATGGTGTCCCCCTTCCAAGGGAAACCTGACATGAGGATTTTTATTCCTTTTCAACTCAACAGGAGCTCAAGGCTGCGGGAAGCAGAAAGGCTGGAGAGTAGGGAGGCAGGCAGTTAGAAAAATAAAAGAGACAACTTATGGCTGGAGTTTAATTTACATCATAATTTAAAGCTGTCATTAAAAGTATGTTTTTCACTTCTTTCAGAACACCTGTTCAGGGTATTCTCCTTGAGGCTAAAACTTCAGAGATACTACCACAGAAATGAAGATGGAGAGCACAAAGAGGGCCACCATCTCCACATGATTAGTGGTTACTGTCAGGATTGACTTTGGACCATTCATCTTCCCTCATAGAGAACTCTTTTGAAGAGAGATTACAGGCTAATTTATTATCCACTGTGCTGTTTATACTTATTTTCTCCCTGTGATCTCACTATATAACATCTCTGATTCTGTTATGTACCTGTGCCTGCCACCCTGCATGTATACCTCCTGTTTGATGTAGAAGATTTTTACAATGAATAAAGTATCTTGTCACCAGTCTGGAACAATTCTTTCCTAGTCATCAAATGGGAGAAAACATACTTGTTCCTGTTTGCACTGGGAGAAGTCTTATTGGTTCTCCTCATTGGTTTACTGGGTTGGCACAGTGTATGGTCATTCGTTTTCTCACCATCCTATTTGGTGTAAAATGATGTCTCATTGTTGAGTTAGTATTGAATTACCTTGAGGTACAAAGTTAAAAGCTTATTGATGGTTGAACCGTAACCATACAATATTCCAACACCCACCCATCCCTTCTCCACTATACATTTCCTGTCACCAAAGTCACCATATCCCTTCTGCTTATAAACCACTCTACCCAGCATTCCTCTATTACAGATACTTTTCTCTTTCATTTTTTTATTTTCTTATACCCTCTTATTTTTCTTTTAGACAGCATGCTGAATTAATTTTAATAGCATATGATTTAAGTTTTTGCTCATTTAAAATTTTTATTTACTTGTCATCTAATCTGCCTTTTTAAAGTGAGATATCTGTTCAAATCACTTATTCACATTAGCCAAGTTATTTTTTCCTTTTCACTAAACCTTAATATCCTTTTAATAACATGAATAAAATATTTATCAAACAAATTGTTAATATTTTCCGTCAGTTTGGCCTTTGTATTCTCATTTTCTTGACAGCATCACTTATAAGAAGTACCTGTACTTTTACTGGAGCTAAGCTTACCTAGAAATCTTTTATGTTCATTATTGACATTGTGTAGAAAAAAATCACTACCAAAATCTCAAGGTACTTAACATTTCTCCTTTTTAGGAGATTTGAGCTTTGAGTTTTACATTAAAATTCATTTTCATTATTAATTGCTAATTTTTGTGAGGAGTATAAAGTCAAACTCTAGATTCTTTATAGTTGGAGAATACTATTAAAACCAGACTCACATTAATAGCTGTCCTGAAATAATATAAAGAAATTTGTTACAAATATCCAAGTGAATAGTAAGTTATTTATAGTTACTTGAAAATCTTCAACTTAAAACTTAGAAGTCTTTTGTTCATGAACTTGATTTAGTACATTCTCTATTTCTTTGGCACTATGCTCCAGAAATCCTGTCAATAATTACTTAAAGTGAAATACATATGAAAATCTTAGACACAAGCAGTGAAATTCTATTGAGAATGCTCTTATAATGTCTTTTATGCAATTATGAAGACATATTTATTATAAGTCCAAAGAATAACATTCACTATTTAAACCCTGTAAGGATCCTGTGACACTATCCCACTCAAGTGTGCTGCTGTAATTGCACTAAGTGGTTTAACAACACAATGAATTGCATACAATAATATATGTTATAGCATTTAAGTAATCTTGGATTATTAATGTAAAGGTTAGACATGTAATCAAGAAGCATACTATTTTAGATTTCAGTGCTTCCTTAGAGCACATTCTTAAGGGATACTCTCACATACTTCTAGGGGTGTCAACTGTTTTTATGAGTCAGAGTAGTATAACTTCTAATGTGATTTTAACTTTTCTGATTTTCAATTGTGGGCATAATGCACATGATTTAGGATAAATGAGAAGTTCCACGATATGCCACTGGAAAATCAAGCAAATCAATAATGCAGTTTTATTTTAATCTGAAGACCTTAGAAACAGAAAAAAGTTCCATCTTAAAATTACAGTGCATAACCCCAGAAGAAGTATTAATGTTTCAATTTGAGTCTTGAAAGCAGAAAACACCATTGGCCCAGGTTATGGTAGGAATGGGAATATCTATGCTCAAGCTATTATTTTTTAGGATTTTCATTTGATTAGATGAGGTTCACTTACATTAGAGAGGGCAATATGTAGTGCTGTTTTATGTAAATGTGAATCTTATTCAGAAATACCTACACAGACATGTAAGAATAATGACCAAATATCTGAGGATTTTGTGTCCTTCTCAAGTTGAAATGAATCAACAGAATGATGGATAAGATAGTTACATTATGCATAGTCATAAAGAAGGTATTTCTAACTCTTAAGTATTTAATTTTAATTCTCAGAAAATTTTTCTTTTATTTTCTAATAGATGATAAAATCTGCTTCAATTTTTTCATAAGAATAAAAATAATAATAAAACATGGTGCAAAGAACAAAGAGTATATATAATTTTCTAGAAATGCCAATATTAAAATTTTTTCTAAATCCATGAAATGCATGTATTCATATTATTGAATTTATATTTGAATAGAATGTGTGGTAATGGAGATGGCTCATTACTCTTCAGTAAACATATGAATAGTGAAAGTTTATCAGCTTACTTCAAATATTTAAAATATTTAAAAATACATTTGTACAAATCAGCATTGCATTTTTGTTTATTAAACTATATACATCTCCCATGAGTTAAAGTTCCTAAATTTAAACATATACTAATCCTCTTATAAGCAAATAATATATTTAATTGCAAACATATAGTAAAAGTTATAGAAGTGCATAACTCATTTAAAGAAAAATCATACACTCACAAGAATTTTTGAAAACTTTGTTGACTTTTCTAAATTCCAACTGTATCAATCAATATAATGATAGTCTCTTTCCTAAATAATATTCAAGTGGTTTAAAAAATAGAAGTTCTAAAAAAGCTTTTTGTCCTCCCTAGTGTGACTTACACAGTGGGAATATATAGTAAATTATGGCACAAACTTACATTATAGCGTATAACACAATAGTTACAATGATATTTTTGGTTGTTTTAAAGTAATTCTATAAGTGTGTCACATAATGGAGCAATATTAACATGCTGATAAGTTATATGAAAGGAGCATTTTGTGCTTTTTAAAATTTTACTAGTGATTTTTATCTATTCAAAGAACAAATGAGACTGTTTTTAGTATATGGGTATCAGAAAATAATAATGTTTCAGGTTGATAAGATATGGTCATTTTATATATACCTATTGCTGCTCTCAAAGACCTTATCTCATTATTCAAAGTCTTGTTTTATTATGTTAAAAATTGACCAACAAATAGAACAGATTAGTTAATCCAAAGATATTATGCAGGAACAATAATACTTGCATAACACTAAGTGCTTTTTCAGTTTACTGTGAGAAAATATTTCTATAAAAATAATTTCCTGCAAAATTAAGAGCACAGTTGATTTTATCATGAAGTTAAGAATACTTGAAAATGCAGCATATTGTTCACAGCATGTTCCTATAATTCATATTAAAAGCCAAATTTCCCCACTGAACAAGTAATAATGTTATCTTCCTAATAAAAAAAAAATCTTGTCTTTTTTATATCCATTTTCTCCTCTGCTTGACATAATTGTCTTTCCAAGATTTAATGTTCTGCTTTAAATATTGACTTAGAAATTTGTAGAAAACAATCTATAAAATTTTATGCTATCATTAAGGTAGTTGATTCAGTTCAGAAGAGACTTGGTGTAAAATATGAGGAATAGTTCCCCCTTCACTTTTTTATTGTTATTTTTTAAATTTCACAAATGTGTTTCTATTTACCAAATGATTATGTATTGTGGGTAGGAAATAATAGATTTATTAAAAGACAAATGTTCATTCTATTATTTAATAGAAGTGGTGTCTCTATAACTACAAGAGGTATGCAACTTTAATGAATATCTTATTTAAGACAGAGAAAACAATTCCAAAATTCTGATGGGAAATTAAAATCTGTGTTTTCAATATATATAAAATCAAACAAGGTCAGTGCTACTCATATATATATTCATACACATTTCTGGGGAGAGAAATTCAACAAAAATATGACATATTAAATGTTTTTGCTTATTTTATTCTAAATTAAATATTCTATTTTTGTTCTAATAAAATAATTCTAAAATTTATTTTAGAAACTTTCACTTTATTGAAATTTGCAAAATATTTAGGTTATTTAAGATCATATAAGTTGTTATGCTATGTTGCTTTTATATAATGTGTGAAATATGTGTGAGATTGTGTGTGTGTGTGTGTGTGTGTGTGTGTGTGCGTGCGTGCACTGTAAATGTATCGGGAGGCAATGTAAATGTAAATGTATCTTGAGGCAATGTTTTCAGAGTTTTGATGCTCAGATCAAAGTTCAATGGTAGTTGAATGGTAGTTGGGAGGTTATACTGTTTTTAGAACCTGTGGCGCCAAGGCCCATAAAGTGCTATGAACTTAAAATGTTGGCCTCATGTAAACTAAGTGCCTTAACCTATTGTTATGTCTGTGACCCTATCTTTGCCTTATACATTTTTATTAAACAGGACACTCACAACAATGAATGAGTTATTTTGTCTTACTTGTTTTTTCAGGAATGACTAAAACTACACTAACACTGTCATGACAATCTTAATGAGTGACAGAAATAGAATGCCTGTCTCATATACAGGCATGGGTTGGGAAGGAGAGGGGTGGGCATTGGTGGCGGGATTGTTGCACTGGTGAAGGGGAGTATTCTGTTTATAACTAAACCCCAATTGCAATCATACTTGTAATCATGGTGCTTACTTAAAGATTTTATGTAAAAAAGAAGTACTTTTAGTTGAACAAATTAGAAAAAAACAAATCACAATTTATTAAAATTGTATAGAGCCGTTTCTAAACTACTCCATCTAACAGAACTATGCAATTATTACCAACTGGCTTATTATAATATTTAAATGTATTACTTTTATAAATGTGGATTACTAGATTATTTTTCCTCTGATTTGAAAAGGTTTTAACTCTTTTGTTTATAGTCTTCATTGAATAAGGCTTCTAGTAATTTCATATAGTCTTCAATTGGTATACTTGTAAGAATGTAGAGTATTCTTAGGGCTTTCTTTAATGTTCAGCTCTGACTTTCTTAGTATTTTCTCTGAATTCTTGTAGGTTTTCATCTCAGAACAACACTCTAACATTCATTATTACTTATTTTATATTGGTTACTTTTTCTTACTATCACTTTCTCTATATTTGCCAAAAATGCATGAGTTTTTAGATCTGTTGATTCTATTAAAACACTCTTTTTTGTTTGTTTTGTTTTGCTTTTTGTTTTGCTTTTTTTTGTTTTTGGGGGTCACACCCGGTGGCTCTGTGCTCAGAAATCATTCCTGGCATACTGGGAGGAGGGGACCATATGGGATGCTGGGGTTTGAATCACTGTCCATCCTATATCTTCTGGTTGCAAAGCAAATGCCTTACCGCTGTGCTATATCTATAAACATTACACTGATAACGCTCAAGTTGACAAAAAAACCTTTCTAATCATTCATTTGACCATGTGACCCCAGTCCGTAATTTTTTCCAGTTTTAAGAATTCTTGACCATATTCACAAATTTCATTGTAATATTTATATATCTTTTCATTATAATGCAAACTTCTTGAGTGCTGATGTCTTTACCTTAGACATTGGTGAATCAGCTATTCCATAACCTTTACATAAAATAGCAGTCACTCAGAAATATTTAATTAGGGGTCCAGAGAGCTAGAGAATTTAGGAAACTCATTTTGTATATAATATCTGTATATTGTCCTCTGAGTCTATAAGGATATATCTTTAATATATCTTTATATATATTTAATATATATTTTTTTATTTTATGAATATAAATTTTAATACACATTTGTAAAGCAACACACAATATTACATTTTTCTAAAATGTTTTCAGCATGGCAGACATATAGTCATAGGTATTTCAAAATAAAAGTTTTGTTAATGAATATTTAAAATGAAATATGAATGTTCACACCTACAAGAAGACAGTAAAACTTATTTCTGGCTTTTTTTTAACATCTTAATATTTTTTATTTTAATTATGAGAGCAAAGATGCAAAGAAAGAGGACAAGATAGGGTTACAGTGGAAGGAAAGTCACTCATAACATAATTCTCAGAAGAAGTCCCCTTGCTGATATGTTAACTTTGAATTTTCGGCCAACGAACATTAAGATAAATAAAACAGAATCCATGTACAATTACTTGAAAAAACAATTACAATTGTTTTTCAAGACCCCAAATTATAA
>PVKC010015194.1:0-21619 GCA_004027635.1 Crocidura indochinensis | reverse complement strand
GAGACAGAGAGAAACAGAGACAGAGAGACAGAGAGAGACAGAGGCAGAGAGAGTTTGTATGCATGTGTTTCTAAGTTCCAGCAATGAGGTCAGTTAGGTCATTTCTTGTTCAATGAGGACTGAAACTCAGGGATCATTCACCATGAGGATGTCTTTTTGGGGGGAAGGGTGTGGCCATCAAGTGCTCTAGGAGCTATTTAAGCAATTTATGTGGCCCAGTTAGTCACTGCTAAGACCCATTAAGGCAGTACTATTCACATCCCAGGGAATCCACCTACCCCAGAGTACAGGAAGGCTATCATGCTTACATTCAGTGATGGTCGGGGCCTCATGCAACGCCAGCAATCAAACCCCGTGATCAAAGCCAAGTGGAACTTTTTATGTTTGGATGAGTACATCTTCATCTAAACAAAACCAGGAATGACCAAACTACTGTATTTCATTGCATAATTATCACCACTGCTTACTCATCATCTCATCATCTTGTTTTGTTTTGTTTTGTTTTAATACTGGCACTTTTTTTTAAAGCTTTACATAATGTCACACCCCACTTTTTTCCTGCTAAAATAAAAGGAATAGACTTTGTGATGATCATGCCGTGAAATACAGTACAAAGAAAAGCCTGTTCTCTTTTATCCACCTAAGAGGCCAGAATCAGTTGCCAAGGAGACTGTGTTTAGCTGAACAAATCTCAACCCGAAGGAAATCAGGGATCCAGGCACAAAATTCCCTTCTCTTTCATGCACCAAAGCCAGGAAAGACATTAAACACTGTAATATGTAGAGAATTGGAGGAGAGGACCTTTCAAAGCCAGAGTCTGGGCTCCTTTCAGACCTCATTTTCCACAGAGGGATCCAGTGCTTGGAGTCAATAGAACCCTTCTTTTTGCCCCATAGTATACCCAGAGTCTGTTCACTAGTCAGTCACCTGCTTGTCGTGGGCCTGAAATTCCTCAGTGGTGAAACAAAGAATGGGACTCACAAGAGCGGAAAGAACACTGTCCTTCCTTCCTACTGGGCCATGTCAGGACTGGTTCTCCAGTTATTGCCACTGAAGAGTTCCATTCAGATTTGTTCCTGGGCATGGTTCTCCAGTGGCATGTTGTCTCATTGTAGAACCTATAAATGTCTTCTCTAATAGCAGCCAATTTGATGCCTAGCACAGTTTCTCCTGAAGCAAGACCCCAGACATAAGGTGTGCCAGTCATTCGCTCATTACAACTGGTGTTGCTTTTGTTATAAGGGTAATGGAAAAGTTTAGAAAGTGGGGCTGGAAAGATAGTATAAAAGGTAAGGCCCTTGCCCTGCATGCAGCCAACCCAAGTTTGATCCCTGGTACCATATATGTTCCCCAGGTTCTGTCAGGAGTGAAACATGAACCCTGATTTGATTGTCTGGTATGTGGAGGTCTGATATATTTGCTTTTGTATGTATCATGTATGTTTGAATATTTCCTGTTTTGTGTTTTGTTTGTTTGTTTTGTTTTGTTTTTCAAAAGCCACATTGATCATCATTTGTGTGTGATTTCTTTTTAAGAGCCAAAGCTAGCATTACTGGGAGTCTAGGCAACTTCTGGAAGAGCCAGAAGTGCTCACGTGATGGTGCTCAGGTGCCAGTAGGGCAGTTCTTGGTGCTTCTCAGAGTCAGACCTCAAGCCTGGGTATGCACTCTAGCTCTCCTGTTTATTTTTGTTTTGTTTTGGGGTCACACCTGGTGGTGCTCAGAGGTTACCGCTGGCTCTGCACTCATAAATTGCTCCTGGAAGGCTCTGGGGACCATATGGGGTGCCGAGGATTGAATCCAGGTTAGTTCTGGGTTGGCCATGTGCAAGGCAAAAGCCCTATCACTGTACTATCATTCCAGCCCCTCTCCTGTTAATTTTTAAATCTCGTAAGAGGGACAATTTATTCAAGCATATTGTGTGTTAAAGGCCAACTCCTTTCTGGTAAATCAGCAAGGAATTTCTGCAAACTGACACCTGTCATGGTCTAGTAGTTGAAAACCTCTGGAGTCCACTTCCTGAAAATAGTGGTACTCTTTCCCATAACCCATACAGTACAGTTACCAACAGTAGAGTGCTAGCATTCCATATAACTGTCGTCTAATCCAAAAGGCTTAGTTTTCTTTAAACATATGACCTGAACTACAGTGAGCCTCCTCTTTTTATCATTTAAATTCTAAAATATTTGGGATGGCTGAAAACCATCCTACTATATAGTTATGTCATTTTATTTTGGTCTGTTCTGTTTTGGGACAACACCTGGTATTGCTCAAAGCATTAGGCTCTGCACTCAGGAATTGCTCCTGGCAGTGCTTGATGGATCATATGGGGAGCCACATACAAGATGAATGACCTACCTAGCCCCTAAATATGTCATATTTCATTACTCACATTTTCTGGTTACTCACAATGAGCATAAAGTCTCTCATATTTTGTGTTGGCTGCCTGATAACTCAAATACCAGATCTGAATACATCTGAAAAGAAGATGTATGTGTTATGGGTGTGAATTAGAAGCCCCTAGGTCAAGTGTGCTGGTTCTTGTAAGTAAATATTTAGACAGGTCTTCTCTCATTGTCTGCACTCTTTTTCCTTTGTTTGGAGGCCATGCCCGACTGTGGTCCAGACTTATCCCACTCCTGTGCTCATAGGTCACACCTAGTTGTATTGAGGGGACCAAATGTACCAGCGATCAAATCAGAATAGGCTGTGCAAGGCAAGTGCTTCACTCACTGTATAATCTTTCAGGCTCATCTCTCTTTCCCTATTCTTTCCCCTTCCACCTGTCCAACTTCTGATTTTAGAATATTTCAGATATTGCTGGGAAACTCAGATTTTATGTATCACCTTCTTTTACACTCTTATTGTCTTCTCTTTGTGTCTTCCATATCATCCTTTGATCCATGGAAGACCCTCTGTGGCCTTCTTCCAACATGCATTCGATTGATATGGATGATCATGATTCTGGTTGCAAATCACTTTTTACAACAGACTTATGACAGATCGATGGGGTAGTGAAAATCTTGGGTTCTCACATTCCCTTGGGAAGATAGTGTCAGTATTTCTTCCATGACCTATCTCCCTGCCTATGGAAGCATTCATTCTTTCCCACTATGTATTCTTATTATGGCTACTGTATGAATACAAAGAATCATCCCCTTTTTAAATTGCTTTTCTCGCCAATGAAATATAATAGATAGTTTTTATTTATGGTAAAAAAAAAAACCCAACAGGACCCGAAAAGATAGCACAGCGGTGTTTGCCTTGCAAGCAGCCGATCCAGAACCTAAGGTGGTTTGTTCGAATCCCAGTGTCCCATATGATCCCCCGTGCCTGCCAGGAATGATTTCTGAGCAGATAGTCAGGAATAACCCCTGAGCACTGCCGGGAGTGGTCCAACAACAAACAAACAAAAACAAACAAAAAAAAGACCAACATAAAATTTGTCATATTAACCATTTCTTAAGCATTGGGTCATGATATTAAGTATATTCCTTGTATAGCCAATACAACCAGCCATCTCCAGGACTTCTTCATCTTCCCAAAATGAAATTCTTTTGCTAATTCCCCATTATCCTTTTCCCCATCTCCTGGAAATCAACACTCTACTTTCTGTCTCTGTGGATAAAGCACAGTATTCTGAAATATATCTTTTTTGGGGAGTGGGTGGGGGTTCCACACCTGGCAATACTCGGGGTATATGCCTGGCTTTGCACTCAAGGCACTGTTCAGAAGACCATATGGGATGCTGGAGATCAAATCTGGGTCAACTGTATGAAATGCAAGCATCCTATCCTCTGGCCCCTTAAAATATTATTTAGCCACTTATCTTGGAATTATTTGGAAATGTGCCTTAGCTCATTTATTCTATAGCAAACTGGTATTTTTCTGAGTTTGCTGTTATAATTGTATTTCAGGTCATATGTTTACAATAGTTTTAGCATCGGTAATCTTGATGCACAATTTCTGAAACTAAGCACTACCAAAAGTGCCCAATACTATCATCCACCAATGCCTTTATTTCATTTCTTTTTCACCTTTTCATTCTACTTTTCTTCCCCCACTGCTTGGTCATTTCAGTTTTTTAATCCAAAGCCAAGGGTTTGTCATCATTCCTAAACCCGTTTTTTGTTTGTTTCTTTAAATATCATAGATAAGTGATATCAGGAGTAATTCCTGAGTGCAGAGTCAAGAATAGCCCCTGAGTATAGCCCCCAAATGAATGGAAGCAAGATGGGAGGAAAGGATAAGGAGTCTTCAGCTCTCTTTCTGCATCTCTCTGTAGTGCTGGGGAGCCAGGATGTGTAGTGATTAAACTCTGAACCTCTTACATGCCAGGCATATGCTGTACCCATTCACCTTCTCCCTATCTCCCTTGGTATAATTGCATGTCATGTGTCCACCATCAGGGAAACTGTCTCAAAAGTTGGAAGTACACAGCCTGTTTATTTGACTGTGGAGATCTGAAGATGGGAGAATTACAATTAGCAAAACCATGTCTCATTTTTTATTTGTTTGTTTAGAGGTCACACCTGAATGTGCCCATGGCACCATATGGGATGCCAGGGATTGAACCTGGGTCTGTCACATGCAGGAAAATGCCCTACCCAGTGTACTATCGCTCTAACCCCAAAACCATATATCTCCATCTAATCCAAAGTAATTTACTGACTTTCTGCTACCATATTCCCCAAAGAGGTGTATGTACTTCTTTAAAACTGATGGACAATGAAGCCAAAAAGACAAATAAATGTTCACCACAGTGTCAGCTTCTCTTGGCTCCTGTTCATAAAAATGCACAGAGCAAGTCCAGTTAATAAGAACTGTCCCCCTGCCTGACCTAGAGAAGCCCCAAGTCCTGGCTGCCTGCTCTTGATTGCTGGAGAACAAAAGGCAGTAGAGAACCATTTTCTCAAGCCTTCATCTTCACTATGTGTGAGGGCTGGTGGGGTGGGGAGTCAGTATGAGGATGTTCAGGAAGATCCAGAAAGGCAAAGAAAAAAAGGCAAGAGTCAATATGCAGACCCACCAGCAGGGACAACTCACCACCCACTTTGTGCCAGGCTCAGGGCCCAGCCTTATTGGATTCCTCATTAGCATGGTGGCTGGTCTGGCCTACTTAGCAGCCCATGAAGCTAATCAAAAAGATCTGAGCCTGGCTAGGAAGCACTTTCCCTGTCTTTCTCATTATGGAAAGGAAGGTAATTGCTGTGGAGGCAAATCCTGATATTAATAGAAAGGCGTGGGCATGATGTGCAGGCGGAAAGCAGGCGGCTTGCGTGAGGATGAGGGGGAGGTCACCTCGAACAAGGAAAGGGACGCTGGGTTGTGTGGATGTGCCCCAAAGCGCTCGTGTTCCAACCGATGCTGTTTCAAGATCTGATGTGCTGTGGCAGCCCTTCTCTGTGACTGTCTGATCAATCCTTTCAGGGTGTTATAGTGGCTGAGTGGGCTCCCAGGCATGTATGCAGGAAGCACAGTTTATGTTCTCTGGCACCCTAGGAATTGTGAGATGAGTCTATCTATGGGGTGGCTGGAAGCAAGGGGGCCACAGGATTCTGGGCCTGAGGGAAGGAGTTGCTGTCCTGGTACCCAGAGCGAAGCCTCTGCCTTGTGTGGTCACCAGCCAGCTGGCACACAAAGGCGATGGCTTTGGCAGACATGCTCTTTCTCTCTATGCTCTTCAGGTTTTTGTTTTTCTTTGGTTGGGCCATGATCAAGCCATTTGTTGGATATTTTTAATGACTAATTTTTTTTATTGAATCACTATGGGATACATATTACACAGTTGTTCATGATTGAGTTTTAATCATACAATATCCAACATCCATCCCTTCACCAGTGTACATTTCCCATCAACAATGTCCCCAGTTTCCCTGCACCTCCACCTGCCTCTATGTCAGATAATTTTCTTCTCTCTCTCTCTCTCTCTCTCTCTCTCTCTCTCTCTCTCTCTGTCTCTCCTCTCGGTCTCTGTCTCCGTTTTTTTTTTTTTTTTTTACCTTTTAGGCACTATGCTTTGCAATATTGTTACTGAAGGGGAATCAGGCATGCCATTTTTTTCTCTTTTCAGCACCCAATTCTTGTCCTAATGATCATTTCCAATTAGCGGTTCCTTCTCTGCCCTAAATGAACTCCCCCCTCCTTTGTGGCAATCTTCATGCCATGATCTAGTCCTCCTGGCCCTTGTCTCTATTGTCTTTGCATATTCTTGTGCTTTTTTTTTAAATATCCCACAAATGAGTGCAATTGTTCTCTGTCTATCCCTCTCCCTCTGACTCATTCCCCTCAGTATACTACTCTCCATTTCCACCCATGTATAAGCAAAGCAAATTTTATGACTTCAATTTTCCTATCAGCTGCATGTTATTCCATCGTCCTTTTGAGATGCTAACAGACTTATCACTAAGCTCTGAAATGTCAACATGCCCGTAGGAAAATAATTGCCTTGTTTTGTCAACTTGCCCACCACAATTCTCTTTTTTCCTGAGTGAAAATAATTCTTTACCTGATTCCCCCCCCCCATTTGTATAAGAGTGAGAGTGATTAAGAACCCCCTATTTTTAATAAAACTGAGAGTGATTAAGAACCCAGTTATATTTGTATATATGAACCTGGCCATGGATTGGAAACTTCCTACCTCTCTGGTACAAGATTCTGCAATGTTCTGGAGGCAGTTAGTTATTCAACTCCTTTGAGCAGCAGATGGCAGCACTCTGCACATGTGCCTAGTGGTGGACTATTTGGTTCTAATATTTAGTATCCCTGAACCTGCACCTGCAACAACTTTATCACATATGTGTTTGGAACCTTGAGTGAGCTGTTTGACTTCCCCATGGCTCATCTTTCATATGTAAAACAGGACCCCTTCTGAAGAGTAAGGATAACCCAATTATGTTCAGGCCCAAGAAATGGCAACCAGGACATGGTAGGTCTCTCCTCAGTGGTCCATGTTCTGTCAAGCCAGGTCTTCACTTCATTTCTGAGCTCTTAAATTCAATGATTTTCATTCTTTTGGTTCCCTCTTTCTTCCCCCATGAACTTCTCTGCATTTGCTGCTTTAGCCCCCAGCCCCAATTGCCTTATTGCAAGTTCAGGCCCAGGTAGAGAACAGGTATCAGCCTGACCAGGTCATCTAAGGAAGATTCATGAAAAGAGTATGGAAAAAGGTATGAAGAAACATCAAGGGTTGCCTAGTTTCTGACACTAGATATTGATTAAGATATAAAATATAGGACCAGAGTGATAGCACAGTGGTAAGGTATTTGCCTTGTATGCAACCGACCTGGGACAGACCCAGGTCTGATCCCTGACCTCTCTTATAGTTCCCTGAGCTTGCCAGCAGTGACTTCTGAGTGCAGAGCCAAGAGTAACCCCTGAGCACCACCAGGTGTGGCCCCCAAACCAAATATATATAGTCTGAAGTCCACATGTTGGGTGAGGCCATGCCAGGCACCATGCTTCTAACCCCTCAGGTGGACGGGTCTGATGAAGAAGAAATAATTTACAAGCAGTCAAAGTTTCATCAGAGTCAACTCGCTTTATTCCCTCATGGCTTTTCTCCACCATGAGTCTTTATGCCATGTCTGCCTAACTCATGTCTTTCTCTCAGGAGCTCTGTCTGTCTCCTTGCTGCTTCTCTTCTGGCTCTCTATCTTTGGCTGCACCTCCCTTGACTCCCCCCAGGCAGACTCCTTTATTCTTTATTCAAAACCACCTGCCCATTGTAGGTGTTGGCGGGTCTGACCATCTAGGTGGGCTTTTACATACTAAAAGAAGAGGTTAGGGAAACAGGAAGTTGGGGACAGGAAGCCTGGTTATCACCCGCAGGAGCCATGAATTGGGTGCAGGGATGCCACCTGCCCATGATAACCCTTAGAAAGAGCCAGAGACTAGATGTAAATAGTTCAGCCTCACCTTTTCCTCTCCTCTCCTGACAGGTATCCAGTATTTCCCAACTCCAAGACAGAGAGCAAGGGTTGCCATCAATATAGTTTATGAAGTCAGCATAATAGGAGACAATTGGTGGATCCAGGTGGATTGAGGAGCAAGACCAGAGGGCAGATGAAATCATTATTAGCATGGTGCCCTCATAATAGCCTGGTATACTGCCTGCACTCAGCCTTGAGTCCTGATCTGACCATGCCATCTCTTCACCTACAGACCCTTTTATTTGCCCCTATGTCTATGGCTCTGGTCTCTTCTCCTACTCCTCAGCTAGTCTGCTATTGAAAGTTGTACCTCCTTTCAACTTTCCTTTCTCATTCTTTGTCCTTCCCTCCTTCCCCAGGACTGGAGAAGTACTATCAGTTCATAAAATCATCCCCAGAATCCTTCTTCTCTGCAGAATTCTTCTTCTACCTCTCAGAATGACTGTGTTGGTTTTTTTTGTTTGTTTGTCTGTTTGGGTTTTTGGTTTTTGGGTCACACCGGCAGTGCTCAGGGGTTACTCTGGGCTCTATGCTCAGAAATCACTCCTGGCAAGCTCGGGGGGCCATATGGGATGCCGGAATTTGAACCACCGTCCTTCTGCATGCAA
Organism: Crocidura indochinensis; assembly: GCA_004027635.1. Lineage (NCBI taxonomy): Eukaryota > Metazoa > Chordata > Mammalia > Eulipotyphla > Soricidae > Crocidura > Crocidura indochinensis. The sequence continues at coordinate 13,081 of PVKC010015194.1, read as the reverse complement.
GGGAAATGCCTTACCTCCATGCTATCTCTCCGGCTCCTTGACAGTGTTCTTGTCCCAGTTCATTTCACACTGTTGCCTGTTCCTTTATGAGAGTGATTTCCCCATCTACTCTTTCTCTGTTCCTTTGTGATGCATTCATGCAAGTGGCTGGAATAAAAATGAGTGTTCTAAAAATCTTTTTGTATTGAAATGATTTGTTAGAAGTTGTAATAATAATCACAGGCATTTTGGGGCATGAATGTGGACACCTTCCCCTGTATCTTGCTTCTTATGGGTAAGCCTGGCAGCTGTAACCATGCACCCATCTGCCGAAGACACACTTGCTACCTCCATCACCCAGAATCACCATTTCCTCCATAGCCCTGCCTCATCATTGACCCTCTACAATTTGCTGCATCTGACCAATCTGGCCTGTCTGACCACACTTCAGGTACTCTACTTGTTGAGCTCATATCACCCGAGCTTTTGATTGGAGTGAGTTTTGGCATCCTCCTCTGTACCTTCCTTCTTCCTGACAAACCTGGCAGCTGTAACCATATCCACAAACACAGCTGCATCTTTGAAACAGGTCTTTTTCCAGGAGGTCCTATAGTAGAGTATATGCCCCTAAAATTCAATGTCATAGCTTTGAATTTCTGAACAATTTCATTTGCTTGATGATGTCATCCCTAACATAACACCCCAATTTAACAGCCTGGACATTTAACAAGAGCTTACTAAACATTCTCCCATTATATTAATTATTCATTGATGATACAATAATTTTCACAAATGAGCTTGCTACTTTACTTTTTCTTTTTTTGTCTTCTCTTCCATTTTTTTCTTTCCTTTTTTCAGTAATTTTGTATTCACTTCTTTTTTTTTTTTTTTTTTTGGTTTTTTTGGGTCACACCCATTTGGTGCTCAGGGATTACTCCTGACTAAACACTCAGAAATTGCCCCTGGCTTGGGGGACCATATGGGACACCAGGGATTCAAACCGTGGTCCTTCCTTGGCTAGCGCTTGCAAGGAAGCAACCTTACCTCTAGCGCTACCTCACCGGCCCCTGCATTCACTTCTTTGGAAACAAATATATTATGATAAACTACATCAACTATGTGATGCATTCTTTTAAATAAATAAAAGATGTGATAAGTAGCATTGTGGCAAGCTGAGGCTGTTATGAAGAATACATTCATATTTGCCACTGACTAACAGTATCACTTGTCATATTCTCCTTGGACCTTCCCCAGCTTCCAGATTGCCTGGTTTTCATATTCCCTGAAGTACTCTATTCATAACTTATTAGGATTTATCATGCAATTTGCCATATTTTACTTCCTTTTCTAGATATGTAAGTCCAGGAAAATTGGACTTGAATCTGTGGTGTTCATCACACTCTCCAGACTTTATGATAGTGTCCAATCCATAATAGAGCTTTTACATGTTTTATTGAGTGAATACACATTTGTCACAGTACCTATGACATTGTCATAACTTCAGGAGGCCAAAGAAGGGCCTGTGCCCCTTTCACATCATTCTTGACTGCTTGATAGGGTCGTTCTTTATGACCGACCACACTATCATCATTGCAGCTACCCTTTCCATTTGGTTGGGAGAAGGTTGTAGACCACGAAAAATTTCCCTCTTCCTGAATCTCAGGAGTAGAATATTTGAGAACTTTGTCTGAAATTATTCCGTTTCTCATTTGTCTTTTCTAACTATATTTGTAGTTTCTTAATCAAATTGAGGGAAGCAAAATAGATTGGATCATTATTTGGGACATTTCAAACCTATTTGGTAAATGTATCCTGGACATTTTCAACTTTTATCATTGAAAAGCGGCATCTTTAATATTAGGCATTCTATGATGGTCAAACCTGATTTTATTATTAATCAATGACTTTCAGGAGTTCTTTTTAAAGGTCACAAATGTTTAATAACCTCAAAAAAGATTACTTTATGAAAACAGGAAGTAGTGACGTAGTCTGGAAGCCTTAGTTTATTTGAGTCCTAACATTACTGAATAATCTTTTCATCTGTCATTTTTCAGAGTTTAATATTCTAAACAAAAATAAAAGTGTGTCTGGAAAGGATATTAAGCTTAGAGTTACTTAGGAAGCTATGTACTAAAGATGATGGGAAAAGAGATTGATCAAAAAAAAAAAAAAAACCACAGCAATTAGTCTGGAGGCGCTGTCTAAATAGAATTGTCTAAAGTGAAAACTTAAAAAAATTGGACAGATGGACTTCATAAACTTGCAAAATATTAATCCCGGGGCAATCTTCTAACAGGCTTTTGCTGACGCATCTGTTACAAACTAATTGCTTCTTTTCTGACTGCTAACTGAAGAAAAGATTGGGAGGTTTTGTAATAGAAGCAGTTGAAAGCACAGTACTGTCATGTTTTTCATTAGTTTAACAGTGAGTGGTTGGGTTGATATGAATAATTTAATTTATTTTGAAGATAATTGTAATGATAAGTTCTCTTACCACAAAGCTTGTCCTTTATAATATTATTTGCCTTTATCTAAAATATAATTTCTTCTGTCTTTCTTGATTAACAGCCTCTTAGGTAAAGTAAGTGTGAGCAATATAAAGATAATAGTTTCGAAGGTAGATGAAAATAGAAGTAGATTTGGAAGTTCTCAATCGTGGGTGGGATATTAGATTTGAGCCAGACCTGATCTGGAACACCATTAATCAGAACAGACAAAAGCAGACCCTTTAAATCTCAGACAAGCTAGTTTACCTCTGTGAAGTTCTATTAAAAGCTGAATGAACCTCTGTATTCCCAGAAACCCCCAAGCTCCAGTCCCAGGCACATATCTAACAGAAATGCTTATGTATGATCATGGAAAACTGTACACTAAATTATTTATAGTGACACTAATTATGACAGCCCTACCCAGAGACTACCCAAATGCCCATTGGTGGTAAAATGGAAAAATAGTCATATATCCCTTCAGAGAATGATGACAAATCATTAAAAATAAACAAAATGCTTCTCGTGAATAAAATAAAACAGATGCTTCTCGTGAATGTGAGATCAAGTAAAAAAGCTCAATTCAAAATGGTACCAATAGTACCACTCTACCTGTAGGCAGCATTAAAAAGCAAAGCAATCTTGGTGTTAGAAGTCAGGATATCCTCAAAGGGTAGGGGACACAGGAAGGGACTCTGATTCTAGTGCGATTTAGATAGTCTCTTGATATGGGTGATGGTTCTCCTGCATAAGTTCAGTTTTTAAAAATCAACAAACTTGGGGCCCGGGAGATAGCATGGAGGGAAGGCACTTGCCTTTCATGCAAAAGGTCATCGGTTCGAATCCCGGTGCCCCATATGGTCCCCCGTGCCTGCCAAGAGCAATTTCTGAGCATGGAGCCAGGAGTAACCCCTGAGCACTGCCGGGTGTGACCCAAAAACCAAAAAAAAAAAAAAAAATCAACAAACTTATGTTTAGAAACTTATCCATTTGTGCATGTTTTGTGTTAGTGAAGATTGGGGAAAAGCCCTTTTTTTGGGGGGGGTGCTGCATTTGAACTTGAAGCTCTTGTATGTAAAGCTGTACCATTGAAGCTTATATGTAAGTAAGTACTTTACCACTTGGCCATATTTATTGTGTATGTGGGCTGGGGAGGTGAAAACAGTTCAGGGATCAAAACCAGATCTTTCTGCAAGACATATGCACTGCCATTGAGTTAACTTCTGACAAATATATCTGTTTGAAAATAAGGCATAACTGTAATTTGGGAGTCAATGTATTAGAAAAAATAGAATTTATAATGACTGACAAAAAATAAAAAGCATTGAAATACTGGATTGTCTTGAAGCACGTGCTTATTTTTCCCACTATTCATATATGTTTGGTTTTTAAAAATTGGATATTGAAAGTTTTGTTGTTTCAATTCCCTTGAACACATGAGTAATTCTATGGGAGAAAGAACTTGATTTCTGATACATTTGGATAGTATTGACCTCTAATATATCAGTCCTCCCCTCTTTTACATCTCTGGCCTCCGTCTTTTATTTTTTATTGGTTTATTGTTTTTGTTTTGCCTTAACTTTTGTTTATATACCTGCTCTTTAAAAGGATCAAAGCAGAAATGTTTTATCTACCAAAAGAAAGCATTGAAACACTGCAGTCTTTTTTATTTTTGTTTATATTTTTGTCTTGGGGGTCACACCAAGCTCTGTACTCAAGAATTACTCCAGGCAGGCTCAGGAACATATGGGATGCTGGGGATCAAACCTCGGTCAGCCATGTGCAAGGCAAGTACTCTAACTGCTGGACTATTTTCCTAGCTCAAAATACTGCCGTCTTTTAATAAAAACAAAACAAAACAAAACAAAAAAACAGGGTATTTTTCCAAGTTCCATTTCCAGAAGGGATCAGCTCAGGATTACTAGTTCAGTGGCTTTTCTGGCTTCTGTTTTCCTCTATAAACTGATTAAAAACAAACTCCCCCCAAAATGGTGGGTGAACAGTTAAGAGTCCTCTAAGAATTTTCTGTTTTGACTGTTTTTTTTTTGGCCTGCAAGTGTGTTGAGGTTGACCGTCCCCACCTTTTATTTCTCTATCCAGGGCCATGCACTTGTTAGATATTTAGAAACCATTAGATGGAATCGACTGTTGTCCTTGAAGAGATGGGAGGGAAGCTGAATAGGACCCCACCTGAATCAAAGTTAGCATTTGCTTTTATGTGGCAATATTTGCTAAGATGGCTTCCCTGAATCTCTGATTACTCCAGTCCCTTTGATCTTTCTGTTTTTCACTGTAAAAATGTTTCTGTTGGAGGTTTATTGTAGTAGATGAAAGCACAGAAGAAAAATGATTAAACACTTATCATTCCATTCAGGGAAGCTCTTTTCTCTGCTTTTCTTTCATTTTTCTTATAATGCCTTTGCTCTCACAATCTCAGGCTTTTGAATTCTTTTTTTGTTTTTGTTTTTGTTTTGGGGCCACACCCAGTGACACTCAGGGGTTACTCCTGGCTATGCGCTCAGAAGTCGCCCCTGGCCTGGGGGACCATATGGGGCACGGGGGATCGAACCGCGGTCCTTCCAAGGCTAACATGGTAAGGCAGGCACCTTACCTACAGCGCCACCACCCGGCCCCTGGCTTTTGAATTCTTAAGAGTAATAAAAGTGAATCTAGCAGAGAAATTTCTTCACCTTTTCTCAGGTGGGGAAGTGGGCAAACTCTGCTGTGTTTAAGGTTTACTTACCCCTTGCTCCGTGCTTAGGGGTCACTCATGGGGCAGCTCAAAGGACCATATAAAGTGCCCAGGATCAAACTCAGGTTAGCTACCAGGTGTCCTACACACTGTACTATCCCTCTGGCCCCTTCTTTGCCTTTCTTAAAGATCCTGGTGTAAAATAGAAACTACATATGTCTCTGCCTTGATTTTTGTTACTCTTCTTAGGTAAGGTTATAAATTAGATGGTGTCTGGGCTTTTGTATCTTACATAGGTAATCCTCGTTTGTCTGTTACAGAATATTTTTTCTCCTTTTTGCTGTACCAGGGATCAAACCTAGAACCTTACTCACATGGAAGACAGATGCTTTACTGATGAACTACATTCCTGGCCCCCATGACATAAATGTTTTATGTTGTCTGATTATGATATGTGTTATCTTCCAAATCACTGAAAAAAGACAAGGTTCTCCTTGCAAGCGAGAGCAGTCACTCTGAATGCTGACATGATGATTTTCTGTCTCATCCTGATGGCTGCCCCACATGGTGACTGCCTTTCCTACATTTATGCTGTGTGGCTAGCTTGTACATTTGTCCTCCCATCCAGACTCAGAGCTCCTAATCCTGGCAGTCCTGAGCCCAATCAGGGTTAATAGTCTTACCATTGCCTCCCAAAATAGGGTTCCTCTGCTTTACTCCACTTTACTTGTTTTCTTTTCTGCCAGACTTTTCTGAGCTTTGTCCTCTTAGTAGAAACCCGAAGTATTTTAAGATACTCATTTAAATTAGATGATTCATGATTAGAATAAAATCATCCTTGTAAAACACTGACAGACTCATTCTTTTGACCTTCAAGGACCTTTATGGGTGTGTTTTTTCTTCAAATTTTGCTCCAATTGAGACCTTGTGACATTTGCATTATCTGTAGGCTGCTGCCTCACACTGTGTCTATAAATGAGTATTTTGAATAGAATCCATCTAAAGTGAGAACTCTGTGTGTGTCTGTTGTATGTGTGTACTTGCTTGCACATATTTCCGGAGAAAACAGGGAGACGGAAAGGCAGAGAGGTTGAAAGAACCACATAAATAAAATAGTTGTCCACAAAAAGAGAGAAGAGATACATCTGGCCTTACATCATTATTTCCATTTTTGTCTAGCCTTTGGCCTCTGTCCCCGAGTTCCTGTGTTCTGCTGTCTAAGAGTTTATTCAGGACTGTCTATGGCAATAAGAAGACAAAATGTGACGTGTGTTTACATTTGACTCTCCTTCCACTTTGTCTGGCCTTCTCTGTAGAAGGACATGTTGATAGATGTGATGTTTATGTCACCCTGATCAGAAAGGAAGTGCTGGATTTCATGGTCAGCCTGCTGGAGGCCAGGAGCAGAGCTGCTAGCCAGGAAGTGGTTTATGAGGGTGCTTTCCTGCCTCCAGGTCAGTGGTTCTCCCTCCTATCCTCCATTGCTTGTTTCTTGGAACAAATTCTTCCTGTGTTTAAAAATAAAAGCACGACAGGAAAATTAACAGTACTTAAATAAAATATACAAAAAGAACTAGGAAAGTTTCTTTGGGAATGGGAGCACCCACCACTCAGGATATTCCTAGCTCTGCGCTCAGGATTGTCCCTTGGTGGTGGTCAGGGGATTATATATGGTGCTGGGATTCAAACTGAGCTCAGCGGGGCCCGGGAGATAGCATGGAGGTAAGGCGTTTACCTTTCATGCAAAAGGTCATCGGTTTGAATCCCGGTGCCCCATATGGTCCCCCGTGCCTGCCAGGAGCAATTTCTGAGCATGGAGCCAGGAGTAACCCCTGAGCACTGCCGGGTGTGACCCAAAAACCACAAACTGAGCTCAGCAGGATACAGTGCAAGCACTTAAACCTCGGTACTGTTCTCCAGGCCTGGAAAGTGATCATTTCTTCTCTTTCCTTGATTTTGAGATCATATCCACGGAAGTCAGGGCTTTCTCCTAGCCCTTCACTATTAGATAACACCTGAAGGAGCTTGAAGGATGATGTGTGTGTGGTACTAGGGATTCAGACTCCTATTAGCCATGTACCAGATAAGCAGTAGCTTTTCAGATCCATTTTTTCACTAATAAGGAAATAAATATCAGCTCACTCAGCTGGTTTGCATTCTCATTTGACTAATTCTTTGAGCAAAAGATCTTCTTTCTTTTATTAATTTTTCCTTTAGGCTTTTCCTTTCTTTTCATTTGTGTTCCAACATCATTATAAAACAAACCTACTATGTACAGTTGGGTAAGAAAGTAGCCATCATAGTACTCTTAAAGCACTCAGGAGTGACACTTCACTGGCCTTATTTCATTCCATTCTTCCCCAGTTCTGTGGGCAAGAGACCACTGGGCTTTATGGAACTTACTGGAAAGTCCTGCTACCCTCTCTGAGGTCCCAGGTAGTATTCTGCAGTCTGGCAGGTAAGGGAGATGCAGCAGTCCCACAGCCAGCCCAGAGCCTGCACTAATACCAGAGCAGATTCGTCTGTCCAAGTTCTTCCTGTCTCTTTGTTGTTGGTAACTTTCATTTGCTCTTTGATTGCTTGATTGATTTTAGTCACATGACTTACAATGCATCATGATAGGGTTTCCACTTTTCTCCTCCACTGCATCTGTGTCTCCTCCCCCTTTAATCTGCCCCATATCCATACCGCACACACAAAAACTTTGGTAAGCTCAATTCCATAGACCAATTCCCAGATTCTGTTGTCTTTGGTTTTGGTTTGTTTGTTTTGAGGCCAGGTCCAGTGGTGATCAGTAATGACTCCTGGCTCTGCACTGAGAAATTACACCTCGCAGTGCTCATAGGACCATATGGGATATCAAGGATCAAACTTGGATCAATTGCGTGCAAAGCAGCATCCACCCAGTGAACATCACTTCATCTGGATTCTGTTACCTTTGACCCCTTGTTATTCCCTTCCTGTGCTTCTTTATATCCCACATATGAAAGACACCATTCTGTATCTGTCTCTTTACTCCTGTCAAGCATCACTCATGTAGCAGCAAATTGCATGCTTTTGTTTTTATCTTATGACTGACAGTATTCAGTTGTGTATATATACCACAGTTTTCTTTATCTAATCATCTGTTCTTGGACTCTTCAAATGTCTCCAGAGTTTGGCTATCATCAAGTTTCAATGAACTCGGGAGGATAAATGTCTTTTCAGAATAGAATTTTAGGGGCCCCAGGGATAGATGCCAGGAAGTGGAATCATTGAGTCTTAGGGAAACTCAGTTCTCCATTTCTGAACCTAATAAAGCAGAACGTTTCCTTCATTCAGTTTTATTTTCTGAAAGTGTTAACCTTAGCACTGTTTTCTCCTGTAGACAAGGACAAGTCCCTGCTGCAAGGAAGTCTTGGCAGGAGAAGACAGCCAGGCACAGATTGGCACAGAATGTAAGAGCTGAAGGGCTGACAAAATCCTAGTGTAGTTCCATACTGTGAGATGTAGGGGGAGGCCCACAGAGGAGGACCCTGGTCACAGTGGAGTCTTGAAGCAGAGAAAATCAGATAGAGGGGTCATTCAAGAACAGTTTTGACCACTTGTGCCTGACTTTTAGCAGGGCAGCTGGTGAAGGGGCACAGATGGTGTTTAAAGCCAGGTATGAGTCACTCTGTGAAATTACATAAATTCAAGGAGAGGGGTTTGGCAATGCTCCAGCAAGTTATATGACCTTCTCATATCTCAGTAACCATTTGGTGTTTAGCTCATAAATGGAAGTTCTCTGTAAAATAGTGTCTTACAGGAAATTGCTGAATGAATTTTTCAAAGAAAGAAAAAGGTTTGATGCCTTAGCCTGTCAACAGAGTTGGCTTTTACTCTTGCAAAGGGATTTTCACGAGTGAGTTGCCCCATATGCAGCATGGTAGACTTACATCTGTCTCCCATGATATGGATTCCTAATACATGTCCCTTTTTCAGAACTAACTGTGGAAAGGTGAAATATAACCCCCAATGCAGGGCCACATGATAAGCAGCTTCTAAATGCAAGTGTTTGAGATAGAAGCTATTTCTGTGTCATTTCTTTTTTTTTTTTTTTTTTTTTTTGGTTTTTGGGCCACACCCGGTTATGCTCAGGGGTTACTCCTGGCTATGTGCTCAGAAGTCGCTCCTGGCTTGGGGGACCATATAGGGAACGGGGGGATCGAACCGTGGTCCATCCTAGGCTAGCGCAGGAAAGGCAGGCACCTTACCTCCAGTGCCACCACCTGGCCCCCAATTCTGTGTCATTTCTTTTTCACATTACCTTAGCAACTGGTTGGGGATTTTCTTTTGTTCTATTTGTGTTTTGTTGGGGATCAAACTCTGGGCCTCACATATCTATGATAAGTCCTTTACCACTGAGTCACTTTTCCACCCTCTGCCCGCCCTTTTTTGTTTGTTTGTTTGTTTGGGGAGGTCACATCCAGTGGCGTTCAAGGGTTACTCCTGGGTCTTTGCTAAAAATGTCTCCTGGCAGGTTCAGAGGACCATATGGCCTGCTGATTTGAACTTCTTCCCATCTTGGGTCGGCTGCATGCAAGGCAAACGCCCTATTGCTGTGCTATCTCTCTGGATCATGCCCCTCCTTTTTTAAGTAGTAAACTTCTTCCTCTTTTTTTTTTTTTAACTGGGAGAGTGGTGTTGTTTCAGGGACACATCCAGTAGTTCTTAGGGATTAGCGATAAGGGAATCATAGAAGGTGCTTTTGTACTATTGCTCTGGCTCCTGCTTCCTTTGATTTAACTCATACATGTACATATATTTATTAATAGTTCCACCCCATGGGTTTATAGGAGGTAGGTTTTTATATTTTTCAGAATTTACGAAATTACAAAAAGTTACACAGAGATGGACTATTTCATATAACTACTAGCCTGCCCAATTAACTAAAGACAGATTAACTTAATTTTTTGATGATCCCAAATCCTATAAAGAATGATTCAGACTCATTTTTATAAATTGTCACTAATATTTATATTTGAATGATCTAATGAGGGCTTTGTGAAAATTATTTCAAAGTTGTGAGATAATAAGATAGGTAAGGCACTTATATTTACAAGCAGTTGGCCAGGGTTTGATCCCCAACATCGCATATGGTCCTACAAGCAATACCAAAAGTGCTTTATGAGCTCATATCAGGAGTAAGCCCTGAACACAGCCAGGTGTGGGGAAAGGAAGAGAGGGAGGGAGGGGAGGAGAGAGAGGGTTGAGAGGAAGGGAAGATGAAGAGAGGATAGGAGGAAGGGAAGTAATGAAGGAGGGAGGGAGGAAGGGAAGGGAAGAAAGAAGGAAACTTCCTATAAACTTCCCATCTAGCTGAACACCATTCCCTTGAGTTCCTCCTGCCTTCCTCTGACCCAGGAATTACCTCCTGGCTGTACCCGTTGGTTGTTCCTAGCCCTGTTCCCAATCTCAGAGCCTCTGCATTGTCCTTTTCTCTGTTAGAAACCCACCAACATCTATCTGACTTGAATATGCTTTCTCCCTGGCTACATTTATTTGTAGCCACCTCAATAAGGAATATTCTGAACTTTCAAGACTGAAATCATACTCACTGGCTGGCATATCTAAATAAATACCAGCAATTCAGTCCACCCATTTATAAATCTTTTTTTTTTCATTTTTAAAGGAATTTTATTTTATTTTTCTTTTTTTTTCTTATTTAAACATCTGATTACATATATGATTGTGATTAGGTTTCAGTCATGTAAACCCATTTATAAATCTTACCATGGACAGCACCTTTGATTGATTTTTTTATTTTAATTCCTGACCTTCAATTGAAAACTCACAGCCAAAGATCCCTAGAAAAATGAAGAGAATCCTCCATCACCAAATACAGACTACAATCTCAGGAATTTGAAATACACAGAGACAATGATGGAGTGGAAGAAATCTGCAACAGCAACCACAATACTGGAGTGGGAAAAAAAAATCACCATAGAACTAATACAAGGCATTTAAGATAGCAACAAAGGGAGACCTAGGTCAGCATCTGTGGAGCAGACCTGGAGAGCAAGTAGGCCAGCTGGAGCAATAGTATAGGTAATTCTCAGCAGAAAATTACCAGAGGGATTGAGAATTATCTGGTTGTCCTGTCCAGCTGACATGTAAAATTGTCTAAAGAATTCTATGCCAAGACTTTTGAAGGGTTAAAATGGAGTCAGGGACAGTTACAAAGTAAAGCAAGCCACTGCAAAAAAAATGACAGTTCACTGCATAAACACTAATATATAATAAAGGAAACACATTTCATGTTATTATATTTCAGAATGGTTAACAAGATTATAATAAGTAAGAAGATTGCCCAGAATTGATTGTTGGAAAAATCCACAAAACCATATTTAGAGAATAGGCAAAGGTAAACTTTGATTTATGTGGCTGAGATTTGAGGACGATCTTAGTAAATATAATATCAGAAACCAAAAAGTCATTATATATGGTTGAGAGACAACATAAGAAGCTGGAACATAAACTTTGCATACAGAAGCCTTTGGTTCAATACCTATACTATATGATCTGAGAGATTCCAGGAATTACACCACACAGTTCTTATTGTGACAGAATTATTTTGGAAATACAAATCATAAAAACCGAGAAGAATATCAGGTTGAAATATAGACTGAGTGATGGGAAGCAGAATGCAGGTAACTATTGCGACTCATTATAAGACGTTTAGCCCAATCTGACTTCTGAAAACTACGAGTATATTTTACTTTGATAAACATAAAAGTTATGAATGAAAATAGACATTTTGAGCCATGTTTCTGTGTGGTTGTCACTGATACAGGTCAGTATATATTTAATTAAAATGAAATAGTTCACCATGTGACTGATTGCCTGGTTGTCAGGCTCATTTATTTAACCAAATCCATTTTTTACTTGCACATTGTATAATTAACTCAAACTCATTTTATTGGAAGTCATGCTGAAGACATTTATCATTTCCTTCTGTACCATGGAGATAGATTGGGCACTGACTCATGGCTGTTGAGACTGTTTGCTCATTAAAAATGAAATAGCTAAGTGTAATGGACAGCAAGGAAAATAGAGTCAACAATATTGTATTAACTGTGCCTGGTGGCAGATGGCAACTGGGCTTATTATCGTGATCACTTAGCAATGTATACAAATGTCAAATCACTGTGTTATATACATGAAGCCAGTATAATACAGTAAGCCAATTATGCTTTGATTTTTTTAAAGGGAGTAGATGTATGTAGAACAGAATTTAAATTTTCTATTTTTTAGATATAAAGTAATATATATATATATAAAGTACTTTTGCCATGTTCTTAATCTTAAGCAATTGTTTATCTTCGCAAAGTAACATTATTATCATTTGCAATTTGTGCTGTGAAATGAAACATTTTCTCTTTTCCTTTACCCCCAAAAGAATCTCTGCTCAAAATTATAGTTATTTATTAATAAATGTATTAATTTATTTTTGTTTTTTGTTTTTGTTTTTTTGTTTTTGGGCCACACCCAGTGACGCTCAGGGGTTACTCCTGGCTATGCGCTCAGAAGTCGCCCCTGACCTGGGGGACCATATGGGGCACGGGGGATCGAACCGCGGTCCGTCCAAGGCTAGCTCGGTAAGGCAGGCACCTTACCTCCAGCGCCACCGCCCGGCCCCGTATTTTTTTTTAATAAAAATAATAGTGATTTTAATAATAATAACTTGTTTCATTGGAATTTCAAATTTTTTAATGATATTTCTTTATTTTTTGTATATTGTTGACAATAATATTTTAGGTACATATTAACATAAAATCAGGGGGATTCCCATATCAAATTGTCCTCCTTCCACCTCCATTCCCATCCTACCACCCATATCCACCTCCCTCTCCCTTGGGGCTGCTAGAATAGATGGTCTCCTCTGTGCCTAGCTTACAGCTTA
>PVKC010015193.1:5000-13165 GCA_004027635.1 Crocidura indochinensis | reverse complement strand
AAAAGACATAGTCTCTTATATTAACAGGAACTGTACCTTACAAGTCACTTTGGAGTCAAATAGAGAACCGAATGAACTGAGTGCACGCTTTGCCTATAGGAAGTCCAGGTTCAATTCTTGACACAGCATGTCCCTACCCCAAGCACCACCAAGAATGACCAGAAAGTGACCAGTTCAAAGTAGCCCTTAAGTATCACAGGGTGTGGCCCCCGAACTAAAATGAACCAAGCAAAAATGAATCTTTAAGAACCCTAGAGTCAAATATTATATCAATCCAGTAACTGCTCAATAAATGGATTTGTAATAATCCTAAAAATATAAATATGATGGTACTTAGAGTCTCTAAGCAAAGTTCTCTTCTCTATCAAAATAGCAGGCCCCATCCCATTTAAAAAACAAAATAAGATGAGCATCTAATAAATATAAGGTGCTCAGGAATTGCTCCAGAAATAGACTTTGCTGGTTTTTCTTCTTGTCTTTCCTTGGGACATAGAATAACAAGTATTAACTGCTACGTAACTGAATTAGAACTCTGCAAAGGAGAGAGACATTTAGGATGTGGTCAAAGATAAAGGGCTCTTTAAGACCAAAATCATCTTTCTTTACCATTTCGATTCTATCTATTTTGACCCTTAAAATAGGATTACAATCTACCTACTTCCCAAGGAAAAAAAAAGTTCCCGTTTCAATAGTGTGGTCTCCTGGGGCTTTAAATTTTTCAATGTGAATTTTTTCAATGGCACCTGGCACACAGATAATATACCTATGTTTCTGGGGCTGACAGGCTTATGCCCAACATTGCTAATCATGGTGCTCATGCAGATAAGACCAAAGCTGTGGCCTTGCTGCTCATGTCACTTCATCCCTGGCTTTTCTTCTACCCTTTGGGGTGTTACTTCAGACCTTGGCCACAGTCCAGTCTGGATAATTACACTGGTCCTAGCAAACTTCAACCTTCCACTTCAAGTAAATGAAGTATTCCTTAGAACTTGCTGCCATGACCTTTGTCATGGTGCTGTGGGCTATTAAAGAGCCATTTTACTCTCAGGATCTCTATATTTGCGAAAAATCAATACCTCTTTTATAACTTTCTACACTGACAAGAATTATATTCAAAAATATGACTAGCTAAACTCACTATCCTGTCTTTTGTTTAGAACAGTGCCAAAAACAATTGGACAACTACATAATTTCTTCTTTACTCTTTTCTCAACTTTTACTTTTCTCACAGATATAGATTAAAATGCATGTGCCACAACAGAAAAAGAGGGGGAGGAGGAAAGATGCTCATTTCTTAAAGTAGATGCTGAGTGATATTATCGGCCAAGCTCTATTGTAGGTACTGGATACTGTTACAAGGGCCATGGGTTATGTTGCCAGCATAAGCTTGAAAGCTTTTCAGAGTCAGTAATTCAATTTAGTTTTTGTATGCCATTGCATTTTTGAAAATCTGAATGTACCTGTTTATTCAAAAAAATGACCATACACATATCTCCCAAATGCAGTTTATAGCCACCTTTAAAAAGAAGTGTCTATGGGACTTTAAACAGTGATGTGTAGATGTATCTGAATGAGAAAATGTCTAAGAATGAGAAAATGTGCTTTCTTGGCTAGTCTGAAGAGCTGCAAATGGATTCTACTTAAATATATATTTATTTGCTTGGTTGTTTTTAGCAATCATCCTATTTGTATGGGTGAGAGTTTACAAATTGTAATAACAAAAACTGACATAAGGAAATTGAAATAGTAAATATCTCTTGCTTAAAGCTTTCTTTTACAATATGAAATATATACAAATCAAGTGTTTCACTGTTTTTTTCCATAAGCTAAAACAATAAAATGGGGAAAATAAGGACTGTGCATGTGATTGCAGATACAAAAGCATGTACAAACAATATCTTGTACATAAAGGTGGGAGACAGAAGTCCATTAGAATTTGTTTCCTGAAAATTAAATTAAATCTGTGAAATGAAGAATACATAGTATTATGCTATACATAGAAATAAAAATGGAAATAGGTTTGGACATTTTGAAAAATAACAATAGTCTTAATATTCATACTAATCCAAGAGGCTCTAAAATAAACATATGATCTAGATAAAATAGTACCAGTGTAAAATGGTTTTATAAAAAAAAATCACTGAAATCTTTTGAAATGTGAAAATTTCTTATTCTGTCTGAAAATACTTCTAGTTGAACAAGTTAATAGCAGGCTTCTAAAACTAGGTTAAACATACTATAAATCTGTTTATTCTCTTTTACAAATCACCTCATATGACTGCTCTGTTGATGAAATGGTTCTTCACTACTATTTTATATTGTCACTACAATGTTTTCGCCAGTAAGTTGAATCTAAGATTTTCTACTTAAGGTGTTATACTAAAGGTAATGCCTACTTACTTTGATCATAAACAGTAAATATGGAATATAGAAGCTTTAAAATAGCATAAGATATCTAAAAATGTATCTCATAAACAATGCATTTCCTATATTTAGAAGTCTAACTTTATAAAGCATGTGTCCTAGTTTGATACTCAATAATTCAATCATTATAATTAAATTATAATTGTAGTCATTATAATTATAAAACAATCTATACTTGCCATCTCTCATAGGTATATTACCTGTCGTCCATAAAAAGATATTCAGATAATCTCTTGGACAAATCAACTTCAAAAGAAGACTGAAATTAATCTTGCATAGCAACACAGCTTATTGAGAGGTTCTAAAGAGCCCAAATCTTGAAGCCCTAGAGATAGTACAGAGTAAGTCACTTCCTTGGCACACAGTCAAACTAAACTCCCTAAAATCCCTAGAACCCTATGTGTCTAAACCCACCCACTTGGTGTGTCCTAAAAAACAAAAGCAAATAAATAAATATCGCAGAACTACACCAATACATCTGTCACACTGTAGACAGAAACCTGAATCAGATTAATTCACTGTAATGATAAAATCCTTGCAGTTGTACAAGTGGATTAAGACAATCTTCCATGTTGGGCGGGAGAGATAGCACAGCAGTAGGGTATTTGCCTTGCACACAGTCAATCCAGGGTGGAGGTGGTTCAAATCCTGGCATCCCATATGGTTCTGCATGCCAACCAGGAGCATTTTCTGAGCACAGAGCCAGGAGTAACCCCTGAGAGCTGGGTGTGGCCCAAAAATCAAAAAATAAATAAAGACAATCTGCCATATCATTCCTATTGAAAATGCACAAAAAGATCAAGGAATCACTAAAAAAATATGTACCACTGTCCAAAACCATAACAACTGCCACAGCAAAGGACTGGGTTTTCTTTCCAGTTTGGTGAGAAAGTAAGGATTCAGAGGATTTCTAGAAACTAAAAGCAGATTATGCCAAAGTTAAGTTCAGTGTCCATACTTCCAAATGTTTTTACTACTAAATATGACTGTCTTCCTTAAATATATCGATAAGGATAAAAGTCTTGGCTATAGTCTTTATGTAAATTAAGAACCAGAAGAAAATAATCCGAGGTAGGAAAGAATATATTTTTTCAGTTAGATCAGAAAAGAATATTCTGGGTGTCAAGTCACATTACCTCACTGTGCCTTCACATCCCTTAAAAATTAAATGCTTAGCAAGAATATCAATCACTAATTCTCTCCTCAGAGTCAAATCCTCCATCAATTAGACCGAGAACTCTCACTTCTGGAGAACTTAAGAGTACCTGAGAGCAGCAGAAAATATGCATACAGTGTTTCCCAGGGAGAGGAGAAGACTCAGAGAGGTTAATGACAGAGACTGGCTATTGGCACCACGAACCCTGTAGTTTTTTCTGGGTCTATTGGCTTTAAGAGAACAACTGAAATTAAATGTTCCATTTCACTCCATAATAAGATTCTTGTTACAATTTTTAAAAATTAAATTTTCTTATAATAAATCATAAAAGCAACCTCTTCACCTTTCTCCACTGAAATTCAGGACTGTCTCATTTGGAAGGTTGTAATACTGTAATACTGGAGCTACAGTATGAGTATAAGGATGTGAAGCAGCTGTCACTGCTTTGTTTTTCATTCACAGTAGGTGGTTGCCAGGCAACAAAATACTATTGTCTGTTTCTATGATCTATTGGACAATTCTACTGGTAATAATCTTTCTACGCTTTAAAATGGGGCATCTTTTGGACAGGAAGAAATTGGGAAAAAAAAAAACTAAAAGTGACAGTAACACATATGTGGATATATATATATATTAATCGCTTAAATGCAGCCTAAAATTATGTGCATAAATATACAACTGTTTGCTGATAAACATACATATATGTTGCATGTCTGCATATGTATATGTGTGACAATATACACTCTTCTAACTACCTCCAAACCCATTTGAATTTGGGAGGCTATAAACTAGAATTTGAATTCCTAAAAGTAAAGCAAGGCATGACCTAGAGATGTAGAAAAACAATAAAAATTATTTTGTCAGGAAGTAATAATTTCCAATTTGTCATATCTATCAAGTCGCGTGCTTTGAATACAAAGCCCTCCTACTAGAATAGCAATTCCACTAACTTAAATAAAAACAAGTTAAACTCTTTTATTATCTATCTTAGAATCATCTAATAGATTTAAATGCAATATCTTTGTATACAACCATTGTGTGTAAAGATAATAATTTAAATGGGAAAGTCCTGTTGCTGTTTACATTCAGGAATCTTTATATTCGTTTTAAGAATAATTGAATTGTTCTCTCTGGAACAGCCTCATGTGATTCCCTACTTTGTTTTGATATGAGTCCCTGGGGGATAACAGTCATGCTATGTTACTCATGCATATTTCTCTAGCTTACAAATAAAATAAAACACAGTGTACTCAATATAAAGTTGTCAACATTAACTTGCATCAGTTGCTGTTTGTTTTGCATTGACAAAGCTTCTAGAGATAAGCACAATATTCTTAAGATATACAGACACAACAAAATAGCCTGAAGGAATTAAAGCTTGAAAATGCTAGAAGCAATCATGCTTTGCAATGAAGTGAAATCAGTATCATTTATGTATACATATATATTTCCACAAAGGCCCTAAATAATACGACTATAATCTTCGGGTTTTGTGCAGTATCCATCCGTCTTCCTTTACAATATTTCAACCGCACTTTAACCATTTAGTGTATCCCATAAGAGGAGCCTTTGGGAATTCACTTTTTGAAATCCATTACTAATTGCAAAGCTATGCATTAACAGCAACTGAAACAAGCAAAATCCAATATGTGAATTGACATAATCACTCTAAAATCTATCAAAAGGATAATTATTGCAAAACATAAGTAAAGCGTGTTTTTAAGGAACCAGAAATAGCACCTTCCCTAGAGTCACCTCATTGGAACACACTAGCTTTTCCGAAACTCCCATACAAATCCATATTTGTATTCCTTTATATTTCACTTCACAAATAACCCATTTTTCTCCCTCAATTTCCAAAGCTCAGTCACCTGTCATTCCCCAAGATATTCTCCAAGAACCCCCTTTCCCACTTTCTCCGCCTTTTCCAATAGCTATGGTACCTAGTACTTTCTCCAAGTTACTCGCAACCAGCTACAATTGTGTACCATGAATTTCTCCGTCTGTGCCTGTTAATCCTCATTTTAGATTGCCTTTTGAAATAGCTGACACTGAACCGATACATGAACAAAGTTAGGGTAACAGCCATATGTGAAATCTTATACCAGCCAAGCTCATGAGAAAGAGAAAAGCAGTAGTCAATGTGGAGGAGGGTAGGAGGGTGCATAGCTCTACAGGCCTGGGATCTTAACAAACCGGGTATCCCCACCTGTCGACCCCACTTTCCCCGCGTGCAGCAAGCAAGATGACAACCACAACACTCCAGAAATAACCCCCTCCAGAAAGGAGGTGGGTTTATGCCTTCAGCCAATAAGAATCAGTGAGCCCCGGGTGTCCAACCTATGGGGTGGCTGTGGCCATGCCAGGGGGTGGGGGGGGATGTGGAGTGGTCTGGGAGGGGCCGGGTCCGAGGGAGGCGCGCACGTGTCCAGTTTGGGGATACCAGCAGGCCGAGGAACAGCAACTCCCTGAGCACAGATCTTCACCCAGGCAGCTTGCAAAAAAAGTCCAGCTAGCTGCCTGGTGATTCTCTACCTGGGGCTGAGCCGAACTGGTGCCAAGGAAGCCCAGCACAAGGTGTCCCGTGCAAAGGGCCAGATGCACACACAAAAACACAATAGTACCTGGTACACAGATCGCACAGGGAGGAAAGTTTCTAGCCTGCACCTGAACGGAGTCCGGGAGTCCTGGAGGTGAAGAGCTGCAAGACAGGAGAATGGCAACCCCGAAAGGAGGTGGCAGCGGGCGGGCTGCGCTACCGGGACGCCCTCCCGGGGGCGGCGGGCGGCGAGGTGCGCTGTCCAAGGTGCAAAGGGAAGGTGGTGGGAGGGAGCCGGTGCAACGGGTGCGTAGTCCTCGAGCACCACAACTGGCTGTGGGCTGTGTCCGAGGGACTGAGAAGGAACGTCTGCACTTGCATCCAGGTCGTGCATGCCCCGGAATGTAAAAGTGCCCGGGATGCAACGGATAAGGGCACGGAGGAGGGTGCTGCAAAGACACCCCTCTCGTTCCACACACCTCTTCTTACCTTACCTTCCTTGCGCTCCATCCCTTCCCCCGCTTCTCCGGCCAGCCTATTCCACTCAGCAGCAAACCCTTCGGTCCCGGTGAGTGGTCGGAAAAGGGAATCCCCGAAGCCCACTGGAGGAAGCCGCGGGCCCCGGCGGGGAGCCGCTTACCTGAGGCCGCCGAGCCAGGACAGTCAGTCGGTCGGTCAGTGTGGCGCGCGGAGCCTCGAGCTCCACTCCTTCTCCTGCTCGTCCTCAGCTTCTCTCCAGACTCTCGCGTCTCTCCCGGGCTCGATCCGGCCGAGCTGCGGCGGCCGCGTCCCCTCCCCGCCGCCTCCAGCCGCTGCCGCAGACAGAGGACGGACGCCCCGTGGCGGCTGGAAGCCTGTGTGAGTAGCGGCGGCGGCGCGCCCGACCCGACAGCCCGACAGCGAGTGGGATCTGCCGGGGGAGACTCCGCGGCTCAGGCGCACGCGCGCCGGGGAGCGCGAGGAGCGAGCGGGCGTGAGTGTCTGTGTGTGTGTGAGCGGAGAGAGAGTGCGCGAGTGTGTCTGTGTGTGTGTGTGTCCGCGCGCGTGTGTGTGAGCGTGTGCGCGCGCACCCACGGGGAGGAAAGAGGCGGGTGGGGTGGGGGGGAGCGAGGCGAGGCTGAGAGATGCGCGTTAGGGACCGAGGTAAAATTCTCCGCTCCCGCAGAGGCGCAAAGAGGCTCCCACTCCAACGAACGCGCGGCTCCACTCGCTCGAGCAGCGACGCTCGCGGGGCGGCGACGACCAAGCGGGGGATTCGGAGGCGGCTGGAACGGCGGTGCCCGTGAGCGTCGCCGGCGATGCAGCAGCAGCAGCAGCGGCGGCGGCGGCGGCCCCGCGCTGCGAGCCCTAAAGAGAGGCGGCCCGGGAGAGGAGGGTTGGGCGGAATGGAGGAGTCGCGCGCACGTGGCCGTCTACCGGCGGCTCCCCGCGAGTGCAGGAGCCATGTGCGGGCGTGCAGTGGGAGGCGTGCACCTCCATGATGAGCGCGGCGCTGGGAGTTTATGCACGCGGGGTGTCTGGTGGAAGGGGTGCTCCGCAAATGATGGGGATGGGGAAGAGTGCAGAAGGTTGCAGAGGAAATTGTCCTCCTTCACCCCTTTCCTCGAAGCCACTTGGCCTCAAAGTTAGCCGCTACCCTGTCAGAGATGTCGACGGGCCTGCTTTGTTAGGATTCCGCTGTGCTACTGGCTCCCCAGTCACTCATCTTCCTCCTCTTGTCTTTCAGACTTCAGCCTCGAGCTCCAGTGCGGCCCACCTGGTTTCTTTTAAGCCTCCTTGTTGGCATTACTTGCAGAATATATAGTCCAAATGTACTACTAGCCTTCCCTTCTGATAGATTCCATACTAATAGGACGGCCTGACCTTATTCTTTTGCACACTTTTAAATAATTTGGGGGCGCAACTCCATTCAATTAAGAATTCTTTGAAGGGCCCTAGGTATGGATGCTCCTGAAAAAAGAAAAAAAAAAGGTGACTGGACTCCAAGGCAGGGACTCTTGTCCACACCTCTCCAGTACTTGGCAGAGATGATCTTAAACTTGCCTT
>PVKC010015193.1:0-2500 GCA_004027635.1 Crocidura indochinensis | reverse complement strand
TTAAAGAAAAGAATGAGGGGCCCGGGAACTAGCATGGAGGTAAGGCGCTTACCTTTCATGCAAAAGGTCATCGGTTCGAATCCCGGTGCCCCATATGGTCCCATATGCCAGGAGCAATTTCTGAGCATGGAGCCATGAGTAACCCCTGAGCACTGCCGGGTGTGACCCAAAAACCAAAAAAAAAAAAGAAAAGAATGAAAGTTTATTGAATTTAGAATTGCCTGGAAACTGAAGCCATGGATACTCTCAACAGGGAAGTGAATGTATGAATGTACACTTCTGAGTGAAATTTCAAGGATGTAAGAGATTCTTGTGAAATTCAGGTTAAGAACCCCTAATTAACATCAATCCTTTGCACATTGACATTTATGGCTAAAGGAAAATGAACTGGTAGATTTATTTATATCCACTTCATTATTAATATAATAACTTATTTCATTGTCAAACCCAAGATGCATAAGCAAATCAGTAAACTAATCAAGTATTTATTGAGTACCTACTTCCTAATCAGTCCTGTTCATCATACTGTAGCTGTTACCAATACAGTATAAAAGCCAATCTATCTCTGCTTTAAGGAACCTGCAATCTAGCCATCATTGTTCTGGGAACAAAAAAGTGCAAAACATTCAATTTATCATTTGATCACGTGCAACAAACATAAGCTTGAACTATCAGTTGCCAAAATAATTTATATAATATGTCTTCTACTTATACCAATAAGTAGAAAACATCTGATAAATAATTGTATATAGTCAACACATACATGTTTATATTCTGTTTCCTTCTACTTATTACCTCAGAGTTGTGTCTTCGTTAATATAACATTTGAAAACACAATGCTTTTACTCTATAACTTCATTAACAGAAAAGCAATAATGCAAGAAAAAAAGTTTTCCATGGGTGATTGAAGGCAGCGGTACTTCCAGCTTTGGGGTTAGCTCTGACAGAAAGCCAGATGTATAATTAGAGCTGTTAAAAGGCGACCAATCCAATATTGAACACTAAAAATCTGCCTCCTAAGAGTCCCAGAGACAATATGTGGGTGAATTAAAATTGTTAGTTTCATTTTTGTACTATTCCAGAAACAGTATTGTAGAACTAGACAAAAAAAATCATAGTATCTAAGTGCTAAGAATTCCCCAGTCAACCTTGGACAATTTTACCTTCTCACCTTCTATTGACTCCTCCATTGAAATGTGAACTTCATTGAAATGAGGTAATTCTACCTCATTGGTTCTTAATAAAATTTCAAGAAGTTATAGGTGCCAGACCATACATAGGCATCTCCATTCGGGGCTCTGTAACTTTGTACTCCATCTTGGAGCTAAACTAAAATTGTATGGCAGAAAATTGGAATTTTTATTTGCATGAATAAGAAGCTCCTGTAGAAATTCTGGAAGTCTGTTAGATGGTAACTTAAAGGACATTGAACTAGTATGATGATTCCTGGGAGTTTCTTCCAAGGATATTTTAAGAAAACCACAAAGAATCCAAGGTTGGCAGAAACAGACACAGGCAGAAATCATGGGTACATAATTCTTAAGGTGATGTAATTCTATAAATTCTAATGCTGCTGTTGTAGAACCCAAGCTTTTGTGTCCATTTGTTTTTAATTAGTCTACTTTCTTATCACAGATTCTGTTTCCTCAACAGTGCTTTCCCCTGCTAATTTAGCTTATATGAAGCTCTATTTTACAGATTAATGCCAATCATAAACTGTCTTCCTTAAAAAAAAAAAAAAAAAAAACAAGAGGAGCTCACTGTTTTCTTCCCCTGCACTGTAAAAGCAGTGTTTGTGCTCATTTGAGAGAAAATGTATAAATAAAGAAAAAACTAACTTCTCCTCATTTCTATTTTGGTATATACACTTCCAGGCATTTATTTGCATATGTTTGTTATTCTTTTTTTATTCTTATGTCATTCAAGTCACAGTTTAGCTTTTAAACAGTTTAGCTAGCACCTTTAGCAAAAACAGATAAAGATTTAAACAAAGAGTGCAAAAGTATTTTTCTTTTTTCCTTCATTTTCTTTCTTTATAAGATGTGCTCTTAGTCAGCAAATCCTTTAAATGGGATTTTGACCACTCACCCTTGAAATCTTCCCTTTTTATTCCCCCACTTTTCACCAATTCTAAGGTGTACTTTTTAATAGGCTCTTTGCAAACTTAATCTCACCTTGAGCTGACATGTTAGGGAGTCACAAGCCCTGCTCCTTGGCCTCTGGCCATTCAGTAGATGCTTTGCATTACTTAATCTCCACCCCCAAGATGAGGTCCAGCTATGACCTTGGTTCTGGTACTGCATTCCTTGATGGAGTAGGAAAGATTCTTAATTTCAATAAGTAACCAGAGTGTTCATTGGAGTGGCTATATATTGGTTCTGCAGAAGGTTGACTTAAAGGTAAACTATTTGAGCTCATGTTTTATGTCAGTTGCTACAAGCACAATTTGAGAAGTTTTATTTTGCATTTAATAGTCAATAAAGAGTCCTTCACAACACAT
>PVKC010015192.1:0-15466 GCA_004027635.1 Crocidura indochinensis | reverse complement strand
ACTGTAGCTGCCACCCATGCCTGGCAAAGTCTTGTTACTTTCCTAAGCCTCCGTTTTCTCCTTTGTGGACGGGGTCTGAGGAGGCAGAAAGCAGGAAGAGAGCTGCGTGGAGTGAGAGGGAGTGAACCCCGACAGGTCAGGAGCTGGAGTGGGAATCATGTGTGGGTCAGGAAGTGGGCTACAAGGACTTGAGCAAACGCCCTGCAGGCAGAAGACCTGGATTCCAGCCCCAGCACCGCCTGGTCACAATTAGCACCTGCATATTAGAGACCAGGACGGCTTGTTGGCTGCACCACCAGAGGATGGATAGTCTCTCCAAATCCCCTGAGGAAGCATGTGTGCCCACAGAAATCCAGGGGAGAAAGAGTTGCCACGCTGCAGGCCACAGCAGCCTGTGTCCGTGTTTGAAAGTCTGGCTTCAGAGACTGTACATGTTGCTGAGAACTGTAGTAGGAGCATGACTGGCCTGAAAGCTAGGGGCCTCTGAGTGCCAGGCAGGAGAGGGCACAGGCCTGGACACCCACTGTGCTGCGCCATGATGGATCCCAGGGTCACCTCTCCCGGACACCCTGTCCTGACGCAGTCACTGGGTAGAATGACAGGTCATGGAGCTGACAAGGTGCAGAACAACAGCATCTTCTCACAGAGCAACAAGCTGACCCTCAGGAGCATCTCATTGAAAGGGAGGAGCAGGAGGGTGAGAGCTGAGGACAAGGAGCAGGGAGTGAGATGCAGAAATCTTTCTTTTTGGTTTTGGGGCCACACCAGGTGCTGCTCAGGAATTACTCCTGGGAGTGCTCGGTGGACCAAAAGGGATGTTGGGAATCGAACCTGTTTTGGTCGCATGCGAGGTAACAGTTCTACGCACTGAACTATCTCTCCACTTCCCACATAGGAACGTTTCATAGGTAGGAACCTAGGAAGAGTTAAAGTCCAGTCGCCCATCCCACTCCCAGCATCTTCCCAGCAGCTCCTCTACTCAGCACCAAAAGGAAATGATGGCTACTTACTCTCACCTAGTAGGCTGTTCCAGGCTGAAAACTCTGGGGCCTTCTAGAAATGGGGGCCAGCAGAGTCCCCTTTCTGCATGAAAGACAACTGCCACTGCCACATTGAAACTCTCCCCAAAGACGTCCCAGCTCCACGATCAAACCTTATCCAACTCCAGGCCACCCAATTGTTGCAGCTCGATAGTTACTGGACCCTGCGCCCCATGGGACTGTGCCACACCTCAGAATTTCATAGTAGTGTCAGTTGGCTGTGATCATAGTCAGTCTGATGCAAAGATTGCCCTGAAGAGCACTGAACTATGAGCCTCACCAGTTGGAACACAGAAGACTCAACTAGCACCAACCGTAGCCCAGCAAATCCTGGCACTGAAGTTAGCAATACCATGGAGAGATACAATAACTAATCAAACAGACTCTTAGTGATCTAAGTTTTGATCCTTCCATTTGCTTTGTGTTATAACAAATAATAAGGTGCAAGTTTGTGTCTGCAAACGGACAGGCCCTGGTGTTGGGTGGGAACCCGGTGGAGAGAAGGTCATACTGGTCGTGGAACTGGTGTTGGAACACCTGATCCTGAAAACAAGTATTTTATGAACAAATTGGTAAATAAAAAGTAATCACAACAGGGGACTGGAAAGATAGCAGAGTGGTAGGGCATTTGCCTTGCACACAGCCGACCTGGGATGGACCTGGGTTTGATTCCTGATATTCCATAGGATCCTCCGAGCCTGCGAGGAGTGATTTCTGAGCACAGAACCAGGAGTAACCACTGAGGGCTGTCAGGTGTGGCCCCCAAACCAAAAATAAAATAAAATAAAAGTAACAGCAACAAAGAACGTAAGAATAATCAAAGCAGACATGCTCTGAGCTGAACTCTAGGGAGAACCTCAGGAGAACCCTCACTGCAAGACCTCAGCCCTACTGGAACAAACCAACCAGTTACTAAAAGAAGGCTCCCTAAACCAGAGACACAGGCATTCCCCACCCTATACAGCAGCAAGAGACTAACCATGGCTGAGGATATGTCCTGGCCCCCATTCCCCCACTGTCCCCACATGCCACCAACCTGTCTCACCACCTCTCATCCCATCATTAGCTCGCACCCATCTTCCGAATGCTTCCTCCCAGCCAGTACTCTGCTTTGCTCCTGTCCTGAGAGTGGTGTGTGAGAGGACCCAGCTCCCTCTGTATGCCTCCGTTCCTAGGAGAGCCCATCTGCTCCTCACAGGTGAGCCAAAGCTGTGCTGCTATAGGCAGTTGGTCTCTCAGTGTCCTCCGGGAGATGGTTGGGAGGTTGGGAGGTTGGGAGCCAGCGGGGAAGAGAGAATCTGCCTCTTTTCCACTGTACCATGTTCCCGGAGAGGCTCTGTGCTGTGGGCTGCCCAGACACCTCAGAAACAGGCAGGAGAGCACCCTCGGAGGCTGCAACCCAGCGCCAGCACTTCGACTTGCATTCACTTTATTTATTACACAAATAAGACATTTACAAAGCACAACATGAAAGGTATATAACAAACAGACATTGGTTTTACAAAAAAGTGCTTACAATTTTTTCCGTTTGTGTGTTTGTGTGTGGTGTGTGTGTGTGTGTGTGTATGTGTGTGTGTGTGTATTTTCCCCTTTTGTGTTTAAATAAATAGTCTTGACGACCTGTGTGTTCCCAGACTGCTCTAACGGGCCAGCGGAGACAGGTCTGAAGGGCAACAAACTAGAAAAGCCGCATGATCCAGGAGAGGAGCGGCGCCGGGGGGCGGGGAGGCGCTGCTACTCAGGGACCCCTGCCTCACCCACCAACATCCAGGGAAGGAATAACAGGCCCCACCGTCCCCACGGCCAGGGTTCAGGCCCGAGCCACTCCTGCCGCCCAGCACAGCCACGTTCATCCTTCGCCA
Source organism: Crocidura indochinensis (assembly GCA_004027635.1). Taxonomy (NCBI): domain Eukaryota; kingdom Metazoa; phylum Chordata; class Mammalia; order Eulipotyphla; family Soricidae; genus Crocidura; species Crocidura indochinensis. The sequence continues at coordinate 12,564 of PVKC010015192.1, read as the reverse complement.
GGGCAGCTTGAAACTGAGCTGTGGGCTCCCCGTTTTGAGGGGGCCCTCTTCGCCCTGAGTCAACTGGAACCACCTTCAGAAGGAAAGAAAGTGGGTTCCTCTCTGGGGTACGCCCAGAGCAATAATCACAGACAACATGGCAGCGTTTGGACCCCGAAAGCCCCAGCAGGCTCAGTGGCCATCGCTCAGTGATGTCTGCCATGGGAGTTTGTGGGGCCAAGGGGGCGAGCAGCAGATCCCGCTGTGGCAGGAACTCGCTTTCCCTGTCCTTTCAAAGTCAACGTGCCCGCAGGAGTGTGGGCTTAGGCCAAACCGAGCCTCGCTGTGAAAGGCATCAGGGGTGCTAACAAGGCAGATCTCAAATCCCAGGGTAGGCCTGGGAGAAATGGCGGCCCCTGGAAATACCAGGCATGGTCTTGCCCTCTGAGCCCTTCTGTTTTGGGGTGAAAGAGTGGCAGCAGGCTAGGGGACAGGCGAGTCCCTTGGTATTGGTGGGAGGCTGAGACCTCACCCTAGTGATAGGCACCCTTTATCTCGACTCCCAGCTGGGTCCAAATTAATCCTCTTCTGATGATTATGCCCCCGGTTCCCCTAGGAGTGGTCCTCCACAAAATTGGGCCTAACCACCACTCTCAGGGGTCAGCAAGGTGTGTGTGGGGGGGTCCCCAACGTCACTGTCCCAACATTCAGGAATGTCCTCGCTCAGATCCCCTCTCTGCGTGGCACCACCTCGGCTGGAGACAAGCCCAACCACAGGCCACAGCTCAACTGCCACGCCAGCCCAGACCTCGATCCCCCCAACACACACATACACACACACCCACTGTTTGGTCTGCGCAGGCGCCTCTCTCTGCCCTCTCGGGCCTCTCTCAGCCGGCCAGTGTTTTCTTCTCTCTCGGAATGAACTTGACAGAACCAGACACATGGAAATGATAAAACCAGAAGACGGCTTTCCTTGGGGGCCAGCCCACGAACACCGCGGAGCTTTCCAGACAAAAGCCAGGGAGTGGATGACACGGGGTGGGGGGACCGTCAGATAGTTCCCAGGAAGCAGTGAATAAAGGCCACCGTGGGAGGGAGGAAACCCTGTCCCCACGGAGCCCAGTGGTGTCCCACAACTCAAGTCGGCCTTCTGCGGTCATGGTCTGCTGCTAAAAGAGGATCCGGTCCAGATGGGGGGACGGAGGGGGTCGGGAGTGGGGACTGGCTGTTCTTTTCACCCTGGTTCCAAGTTTCCAGGCGCTCTGCTCTGGTCCAGGAGGGGTCTGGTTCTCTGCAGGACGGGGAGGGCCGGGCGCAGGAGGCAGGACGTCGGTGGCGGTGGAGCAAGTGGGTCCCTTAGCCGCGGCTTGTGTCCCACGTTTCAGTGGCTGAGGGGCAGCTCTTGGGTGCTTGCGGACAGATGCGGAAGTGCTGATGGCAGCCTTAGTACTGGAAAAGGATGACCTGCAAGATGGGGTCAGAGGGAGCACTGAGCTGGGAGACTACACCCCAACCCTTGCCAGCAGTCCCCAAACCAGGTCTCAGAGCATGGTGGTCATATGGGGCCCAGACTCATGTTCAAGTCCTAGGTCTGGGCCAGTGAGGTGATAACACAGCAGGGAAAGTGCTTGCCTCGCATGCAACCGACCTGAACTCCATCCCCAGCACTTGATATGATCCCCAGAGCACCACCAGGAGTGATCCTGAGCACAGAGCCAGGAGGAAGCCCTGAGCACTGCTGTGCATATTCCTCCCCAGCTCTATCACAGACAGACTGTGTGGTGTCGGGCACTTCTCATGCCCTTCCTGAGCCTCTTTCCTCACACTACCAAGCCTCTCTCAGCCTGCATTGGGGCAGCCAAGTCTCCTGGGCACCACGGCTGCTCCTGGTATTGTGTGTGGACCTACGTGTCCATCCCACCAGGGAGCTTCCCACAACGACTTCCCTTTCAGCTGGAAGGGCCCTGGGTTTCAGAGCCTCATGGGCAGCAGCTAGAAGTCAGCAAAGTGGGCTGGCAGGCTGGGCCGGTGTGCGCCTGGTTTCTGCCTCCCAACCCACCGAGATCATGGGCACGGCAAGCAACAGAGCAGGTGCTTCGAGGAGCACAGCCCAGAGCTCCTAGCAAGGAGGTGCTTCCTCTAGTTGATCAGGGCCTCTGCCCCTTGCCTGCTCCCTCATATACCTAAAGCATCTGGCCAGCCTCTGGGAGCTGCCCACGTAGCTGATGATGCAAATGCAGGCCACGGGTGACAGGCAAGCAGGATGTGCCTATCCAGAGTCCAGTGACAGGAGAATAAAGGGTCTGGGGACTTTGAGAGGGCAGGCCAATTTGGCCACTGTTTTCTGTTTGGGAATGTTATCTGCCCAGATGGGTTCCAGGGGGAGGTGTCCTAGTAAAGAGTCCTAGTGAGGAGCCCCTGGAGGGAAATCAGCAGAATGGCCAACTTCTAAGGAACACTGTGCATGGGAGCACTAAACGTGGGAACATCAAACACAGGAGCACAGTCTGTGTGAGGGATCACAAAGGTGGCCCTCACAGGGACCACTTCTTGTATGTGCGGGTACTGAACATAGTAGCACCGCCTATGAATGGGACTATACACGTGGGCGCACTAACTTGCACAAGAGCACTGCCTGAACACGTGAGCACTGTCTGCGTGCAGGAGCACTACCTGCCCATGGAAGCACAGATTGCATGGAGGAGACACACGAGAGCACTGTCTATGCTTAGGAGCGGTGCTTGCCCATGGGAGCATTCCCTGCACGTGAGGAAGCATCATCTACGTGTGAGTACAATCCGCACCCAAGATCACCGTCTCATGTGGGAGCAGCCTGTACCCAGTAGCACTCTCTCGCACAATCACACCTTGGCTCTGTGTGAGACTCTGCAGGTGCCACTGCATCAGCTCTCAGCTGGGTAGTGGGTGCAGGAAGGACCCTCATCCCCGCTCTGTCCACCCAGATATGGAGCTCCTGGGTCTCACAGGAGGAGGTGATGGGGCAGGGATGGAAAGCCTGCATCCCCCGAGCTCTCACAAACTCGCCTCCCTCCACCAGAGCCAATGCTTTTCTCTAGCCTCAGAGCCAGGAACAGCTAGAAGACTGGCTAAAGAGAAGGTCTCTGAGAAGGGGCAACTATGGCCTCCGCCTCTCCACCTGACCGCTGGCTGATCGGTCTGGCCTGACCAACAGCTGCCCAAGCACGAAAACCACAGGTCGCTGAGATGTGGCCAGGATGAGACCTGGTTCTGGGAAGTCTCAGGCAAGCGTGTGAACAGATAGGGCTGTGTCGGGGGGTTGGGGTGCTGCTGTTCCCCTAATGGCCTGCAGTCCCGTTCTCCTGGCCAGGCCAGTCTTGAGCAGAGTTAGACCCGACCTGAAGAAGTCCACAATCCCCTGCATGCCTACAGGACCCAGCAGGCCTCAGCTGGACCAGATGTGGACAAAGGCCATTGTCAGCTGGCAGACAAGCCTGACAGTGAGTGGGCACATGCTCAGGAGGGAGGAGACACCCACACAGAGCTGCTGGATGTGAACTTGGAGCTGGGCCCAGCAAGACAGAACTCGGGCCCAGCATCCGGGCCCCAGGCCAGCCCCCTGCCAGGCCCCAGGCTGGCTCATCCTTCAGGCCCCACCAGACATCATTGTCGGTGCTAAATCTCCCTGAGAAAAGGCTCCCATATTCCCACTGGCCCTCCGCATCATGCCCAGCCTCCTGCTCTCTGGGCCCAGTGCTCCGAGAGCTTTGTGCCTCAGCTACCCGAACACCTCCAGTTCCTGACACCCAGGGTCCCCAGGCTGGCTTTTCCAGGAACCTCTCCTCTCTCCTGAGGGCCCTTTTGGTCTCTTTTTTGTCCTCTTAGAGCACCTCACTCCATAGCATCAGGCCTCAAGGCCAAGTTTATGCCTCCTTTCAATGGCCCTGTCCCCCTAGGTGCAGCTGCCCTCGCTGTCCTGCTGTAGCTCCTGAAAGTGGAGTGGGGGAGGGTTATGCCAGCAATCCTGGGCAGTTCTAGAGCCAACTATGAAGGGAAGAAGTCAGGCCAGGGTGGCTCTGTGGCTAGGGTCATGCAACAAGAAGGCCAGTGTCGCCCACAACATGGAATGCTCCTCCTTCACACAGAAGCTGTTGCTCCTGGGCCTCGGCTTCTGCCAGGGACACGTGAGGGGGAGACCAGAGCACACAATGTAACCTAAGGGGGCGCTGATGCTAGCAATTGACCTGTTCAGTCCTCCACGTCGGTTGCACCCTGGACTGGCCAGGTTCTAGCAGAACCTGAATCTCCTTCTCATGCAGGTACAAAGCAGCGGCCGTCAGAGCAGGGATGGCCTGTGTCTGCTGCCTCACTGGATATTGCAGGGTGTCTCAGAGGGGTGTCTCCAGCCCCATGGGGAGCTTGTATGGAGCACCCACAGGATCTCATGAACCCTCCATCTAACGAGGCTTCTCTCTGTTTCCCCAGGATGACCAACATGCAGCAAGCACTCAGCTGAGGCAGAGCAAGGGGGTGTGGCCTCGCCTGGGGGGGTACCATACCCCAGACCATGGTCCATGCCCTAGCTGAGCCTTCCCTCCTGCCTCCCCCCAAGGGCTGGGCATGTCCTGTACCAGCTCTGAGGCTCTCTGGCTCAAAGGCCCCTATGCTTAGCAGCTCCTCGTCTTCATCTTCTGGCTGTCACAAGGCCTGAGCCCTGCCTTGAGGTGTGTCTCTGGGGGTGTCTCTGAGAGGCCCCCCCGGTCCCCACCCCCACCCTTTAAGGTTCAGATTCCCCCACCTACAGGCCAGCTCAAAGGTCTCCTTGAGTCTCGGTGGCTCCTCTGAACCTGCCAAGCTCTGATTCAGCCTGCAGGTGTGGGTGCCCACGTAGCCCTCCTTGGAGGCTCCTGAACACTGCACCCCTCTCCAGCTCCTGTTCTGACCTGCTGACACTCCCCTCGCACACACACACACACACACACACACACACACACACACACAGACACACACACACACACACACACACACACACACACACACACACACTGGTATTGCTGAACCCCATCTGCTCTTGCTCTCATCTCCAGGGACCCAGGGAGGGTCAGAGTGGACTGAACCCAAGGGAAGTGAATGACTCAACACCCACGTTCTCTCCTTCATGCACGGACCCAAGAGGGGACACTTCTCAAATCCGAGGCTGTCTCAGACAGGACCCCTCAAACTTTATGAGATTTTTGGAGTTTGCTGCCCAGAGCCATACCTTCTTCTTTTAACTGCACAAAGGTTGGAGAAAAAAAAATAAAACCAAGAGTCCCGGGGCTCAGAAACATGCCCTGATCACCTTAGGAATCAGTCCCCAGGCCTGAGCTAGCCAGAGATAGGGGTCCACTGAGGGGCCCACAGGCTTGCCTTCTAGACCCCCTGGCATGCAATTCACTCCCAATAGACAAGAGTTTTATTTCATTTAGGGGCCTCACCCAGTATACTCAGGGCTTACTCCTGGCTCTGTACTCAGGAATCATTCCTGCCAGTACTGGGGGCGGGCGGGGCGGGGGGGAACCATATGGGATGCTGGAGATCGAACCTGGATTTGCCTTACTGCAAGGCAAGCACCCTACCCACTGTACCATCTTTCTGGTCCCACTTCCAACACACAGCACTGACAAAAAAAAATAAAGAGGAAGAAGCAGTGAGAAATATGGAGTCGGGGGCTATAGATAAGGGAGGTAACATGAGTGCCTTCTTGCCCCAGCCAGACTGGTCTGGTAGGGACCAGGGCAGCTTTCCTTGTCTTTGTGCCTGTCCCTGGGGTGACTAGATGCTCAAACACATGAGAGGTAGCCACTTCTCAATCAATGCCACTGACTGGGGGACCCCAGGGACCAGAGCTGCTCTGTGACGGTATCTGAGTGTGCTGAATGGAGAGAGTCGCCTCAAACAGGGGGAAGCCTACCTGAGCCCCAAGAACCACCCTGGCTGGCCAGCCAGGCTCCCAGACCCCAGCAGGCTCCAGTTACCTTCTCGGCCCGGCTGGAGAGTGGCCCATCCATGTCGGCTTTGAGGTGGACCGGGGGTGCTGTGTAAGGCAGCCGGCAGTGCACCTGCCCACACTGGACCTGACCTGCGGACGAGAAAATGCCTTGAACCTACCCCCCTGCCTCCTGCACAGGCCCCAGTGAGTGTCTGAGGACTAGGATACCCTGCCACTTACTGGATGGTGATCCTCGGCCCACCATCAGCAAGAGTGGCAGCCACACGTTCATCTCTAAAGGGCAGGCTCACGGAGACACACTCTACTCTGTGTTCAGACTCAAGACTCCCACTCTGCGGTGTGGACTTGGCACCCAGGACAGAACCCCCTCACACTCGCCTCTTCCGGGACTCTGCACTCAAGGTACCTAGCCTTAGTTTTTGTTGTTGTTTTGGGGTTTTTTACTTGATTTCTTGTTTTGCTTTTTTTTGTGGGGGGGACCACACCCAGATATGCCCAGAGCTTATTCCTAACTCTGCATTCAAGGAATCACTCCTGCTGGGGCTTGTGGGCCATATGGGATGCCAGGGGCTGAGTCTGGGTTGGCCATATGCAAGGCAAGTAACTCTCCTTGCTGTGCTCTCTCTCCACCCCTCACCTTTGTGCCAATCTCCTAAGACCACCCTAGAGGACAACTGTGACTCACACCAGCACCTGCTTCCTTCCTGCCCTTCCTGTCCTGCTGCCTTTCCCTTGGCACTTCCCATCCTCCAGTGATCCTCCTTTGGGGTTTTTGGTGGGTTTGGGGATTTTTGGATCACAGCTGGCAGTGCTCAAGGGCTCCACCTTAGGCACTATAGGGGGGAATCATGCAATGCTGGGGGCTGAACACAGTCTCACAGGCAGAGGGTGTTCTCCTTAGTCCTTGGCAACATCTCCCGACCCCATTTTCTTCTTATCTGCCACGATGCAGCTCTGTCAACAACTCGATAACGAGCTCCAGCAAGAGTGGAGATGGTTGTGTTTCTAGATTTTTGACTAGGAGGATTTCCAGTCCTAGAACGAGGTACACTGACAATAATAAGCACTCATTGTGCATCTACGTGTTTCTTGAGTGAATTTCTATAATCTTCAACATCTCAAACTGTTGGGAGTGAGGGTGGTTGTGGCTGGTCTTTATCAGTCTCTCGGGCGTGTCTCTGTTCCCTACAGTTCATACTCTGGATATCGTGGGAAGGAGTCCTGAGCAGAGACTTACCCTGGAAAAGGAACTTGGGACAAAGCAACATGCCTTTATTTGTTTGTTTGTTATTGATATTTGTTTTGGGGCCACACCTGGTGGTGCTCAAGGTTGAGTCCTGGCTCTATTCTCAGGGACCATATGGGATGCTGGGATGGAATTGGGGTCAGCTGCATGCAAGGCAAGCGCTCTACCCGATGTATGATCTCTCTGGAGCCTCAGGGCTTACTTTTGACTCTGAGCTCAGGAGTCACTCCTGATGGTGCTCAGCAGACCATGTGGGGTGCCAGGGCTGGCCACGTGCAAGGCAACTACCCGCTGTACTATAGCTGCGGTCCACAGACAGCGTGCCCTTCTGAGCCACCACTCCCTCACTTGAAGACTAAAGGAACTGTATGAAAGTGGAGACAGGGAACCAGGGAGATAGCGCATGGGTTAAGTAAAGTAAGGCTCTTGCCTTGCACACAGTTCACTCCAGTGTGACCACTGGCACTACACACATCCTGAGGACAGCCAGGAGTAGCCTTAGCAATACTGGGTACATGCACACATACACAGTTATGCAAATTGGGGGGGGGTGAGGGTTACAGTGGTAACCAAGGATTAAATTCAGGGGTCTTACATATGTTCCCATCTCTGATATCCAAACTAGGATTACTTTTGGGAAGCAATACTTGGGGATTATTCTTAACTCTGTACTCAGAGGTTACTCTGACACTACTTTGGGGGAACATACAACCTGGAGCTTCCTGTCTGCAAAGCATGCACTCCTGTCCTATGGAGAGGGCACATGTGGCATCACGCAGGTATTACCCCTGAGTCTGAGCTCAGAAATGACTTCTGGCAGGTTTGGGGGAACCACATGGGATGCCAGAGATCAAACCTGGGTTGGCCGTGTACAAGGCAAATGTCCTACCCACTGTGCTATCACTCCGGCTATGAGCTCAAGTCCTTTGACCTATCTCTCCAGCATAAATGGGAGATATCACATTTAGGGTCTTCACAAATAGCCTGACATTACATGGAAAATTGTATGGGTTCAGTTTCTTAGAAACTGGTTGCTAAGTATTTTAAAAATCTAATCTGAGGGCTGGAGCAGTGGCGCAAGTGGTAGGGCATTTGCCTTGTACATGCTGATCACAGTTCGATGCCCCAAAGTCCCATCTGGTCCCCCAAGCCAGGAGCAATTTCAGAGCACATAGCCAGGAGTAACCCCGAGAGCAACCGGGTGTAGCCCAAAAAGCCAAAAAAAAAAAAATCGAATCTGAGGGGCCAAAGCGGTGGCACAGGGCATAAGGCATCTGCCTTGCACATGCTAGCCTAGGACGGACCACGGTTTGGTTTCCTGCCATCCCATATGGTCCCCCAAGCCACGAGCGATTTCTGAGCACATAGCCAGCAGTTACCCCTGAGTGTCACCGGGTGTGACCCCCTCCAAAAAATAATCTAATCTGAGGAGCCAGAGAGACAATATAACAGGTAAGGCATTGATCTTACATACTGTGGTGACCACAACCTGGGTTTGAGTCCCTGGCACTATCACACATGGTCCCCGGAGCTCTGCCAAGGGTTGCTCCTAACCACAGAGCCAGGAATAGTCCCAGAAGAGGTAAATGTGGCCCTAAAACCAATTTTCCTTCCCCATTAGATTCTAAGTTGTGCAGATGCAGGAAATTAAGATTGTCTGCCCTTTTTAGATAGCCTTAAAGGAAAATGTCACCTTTCTGATTCTAAAACTCTTCTGGGGTCAGAGTGATAGGAGGTAGTGTGTGTTTGCTTTGCACATGGATGCCCCAGGTTCAATCCCTGGTTCAATCCATATGGTCTCCTGAGCCCACTAGGAGTGATTTCTGAGAAGTAACCCCTGAGCACCCCCCAAAAAAACCAAAGATAAATAAAATTCATTTCAAGTTCCTAGTGCAATAGCTTCAGAAAATTCAACAGCTCACAACTTCAATTAACCACAAGGCAGAATGCTGAGATGAGCTGGAGTCTTGCAAAATAGGGACGGTGGGCCCAATATTCCGCATATCCTGGACCAATCTCAAGGGTGGTTGGTTTCGCCTCAAGGTAAAGAGGAAGGAGTTCTAGTCCAAGGCATCACAAGAAGGTTCAGAGGCCAACCAAAAAGGTGGACAGAATCCTGGCCAACCCCAAAGGCCATGGCCCCAGTCCTAGACCCAGCACAAGTTGTCCTCTGGAACCAAGAAAGCTTCTGGTCCTTTCAGTCTTTCAGAGGAACTAGATGTGTCACAGGCTCTGAGCAGCTAACGCCGTTGCATAGAAAGCAAAGGGAGCAAAATCCTCCCCTTGAGCAGAGGGTTCAGGCACCAAGACCACAAAAGGGTTTGGCTTCTGGTGGGCAACCTGATGCACTAGGCAGGACACTGTACCCTTCCCTCTGCCAATCAAGACCCCCCAACTCAAAAGCTGCTCAAATGAACAGCACTGAGGAAATGCTGCAGAAGACAAGTCAATGATCTTATTTAACACTGCTGCTTGAAGACAGGAATCTTGGGGTTCTGTTTGTTTTGGGGGGAGTCACAAGCAACAGGACTCAGGGACTACATTCAACTCTTTTTTTTTTTTTTTTTGGAGGGCCATGCCTAGTGGCACTCAGGGGTTACTCCTGGCTCTATGCTCAGACGGACCATATGGAATGGTGGGGTTCAAACCACTGTCCATCCTGTGTTGGCTACATGCAAGGCAAACGCCTTACCGATGTGCTATTTCTCTGGCCTCTGTATTCAACTCTTATGCTTGGGGAACAAGCGGAGCTGGGGATAAAACCTAGGCCACCACCCACATGCAAAGCTTCTCTGTCTCTCTGTCTCTGTGTTTGGCTCTCTCATCTCTGTCTCTCTCTGTCTCTGTCTCTGTCTCTCTGTCTCTCTCTCTCTATCTCTCTCTCTCTCACACACACACACACACACACACACACACGAACACACACACCTACTTGGCATAGGACAAAGGATTTGGTGGCTATGCAACGGTCCCTACTATAGTTTTTCACTGCATAACCTTCACACATTTTTTTTTTTTTGGTTTTTGGGTCACACCCGGTGATGCTCAGGGGTTACTCCTGGCTATTCACTCAGAAGTCGCTCCTGGCAGGCCCAGGGGACCATATGGGGAACCGGGGGATCGAACCGCGGTCCGTCGTAGGTTAGCGCAGGCACCTTATCTCCAGCGCCACCGCCCGGCCCCAACCTTCACAAATTTTATTCCAACAATCTGACCAAAACTGGGGGCTCACTTGTTGTGCAAAGCTTTTATTTTTATTTTTTTAACATTGCTGATGTGGCTACAAACCATGGTGGGATAATTATTTGGTGACTATGGCGCTTCTCTACACGTTTCACATCTCTGAGGATGCCATCAATGGAAACTGCCTCAAAAAGAAAAACTAGCCATCAATGCCTGCTCATATTCTGTCAAGAGTCATCCTGTTCCCTCCAGAAATCCTTCACCATTTAGCATCTCTCCACCCCCTCCCGATCTGAAATGGGGGCTCTAAGAGCAGCAGACTTTCAACTATTTTCTTCTCTGTTGTATTCCAGGGCCTAGCACACAGAAGGGCACTTAAACATTTACCATGTTGGGGACAGGGCTCAGAGGCAAAGCATGTGGCTGGCATGTGTGAGGCCTTAGGTTTGACCCCTGGCACCATAACATATACGTATGTGGGGTCTTAGCGATAGCACGGCGGTAAGGTGTTTTCCTTGCATTTGGCCAACCCTGGACTGACTTCGGTTTGATTTCTGGCATCCCATATGGTCCCCTAGTCTGCCAGGAAAGACTTTTGAACGCAGAGCCAGAAGTAACCCCTGATTATATATGTATTTCTTCTGAGAGGCCTGGGAGATCTCTCAAAGGGCTGAAATGCAGCCTTACACACAGGAGGCCTCAAGTTCAATCCTGGCTCCACTGGATTGGTACTTAAAGTCAGTACCACTAGGTCCAGACTTTAAGTTGACCCCTCCTGTTGGCTGAGAACAGCCGAGGGTAGTCGCTATCCCCCAAGAGTACTATATGGAGCCCAGAATACGAAAATATATTTCTAAATGCAATCTTTTTATAGGGGAGGGGGGTCACTCCTGAGGTAAGTGGGGGACCCTATGGGATACCAGTGACCGAACGCATATTGGCCGCATGCAATAGTACAGTAGGAACCCACTGTACTATTGCTCCTGCTCTTAGGTACAGCCTTAGGACTCTGCCAGCCAGGAACCAACTAACATCTTAGTTTACAGATGAGGAAGTTGAGGCTGGTGAAGTTTTGGTGACTTGTTCAAGATCACAGATCTCTGAGCACGCCTATCTCCCTGTCACGCACCCCTAAATTCAACCTTGAGGGTGCATTCTGCCTCCTTCGGCTTCCTCTGTTGCGCTGCAATGGAAGCTGCCCTCTCTCGCCTCAAGTTAAGCCTGACCATCCTCGGTGTCCCACTTGCCAGCGGTCCATCCCCCGGCGCTCATCGATTGTCCCTTGCTCCTATGCGCGCACAGCAGTGAAAACTGGACAGGCGTCGGTCGCCTTGGCTTCTTGCTCCAAGTTCTCTCTACCAGAAAGCAGGCTCCGCCATCCACCCACCATCCATCGCGCTTTCTCCCTAGACCCCTGCTCCTGGCTCCGCGTGGGTGGGTGGTTGCTTGGCCATTCTTTATGGCAAGGGCAGAATCGAGTTTCCATACTTCATGATTCCACATCGAGCGGCCCCCGGGGTCCCTTTCTGTCCACACCCCCCTGCAGCCCCCGTGCCCTCTCTCTCCCACTGCCGCGTGGCGCCCACTCACTCTCGATGTAGCCGTGCAGCGTGACCATGCGCGCGCGCTCGGGGCTGCTGAAGGGCGCGTAGTGGATGTCGTCGGACAGGGCGGAGGGCAGGCGGGACGGAGGCGCCCCGGAGGGCGGCACGGGGTGCTGCGGCGTGTGCTTTTTATGCCGCGCCCGGCAGTTTTGAAACCACACCTGCAACGACAGCCTCGGGCCCCTCAGCCTCTCGGAAGGGCTCGGACACCCGCGGATGGGACCCGGGATCTGCGCCCCCCCCCCCGTGCGCCCCGGGAGACAGACGCGCCTGACCCCGCACGGGTGGGCGCGCCCCGGGGTCCTGCCCCTTGATGCCCATCGCACCTGGATGACCCTCCGGCTGAGGCCCGTCATGTCCGCCAGCTTCTGCAAGGTCTGCGCGTCGGGGTTGTTGTCCTGCGCGAACTGCGCCTGCATCACCTGCGGGCGGGCGGTGAGGCTCGAACCCCGACCCAATGGGAGCCAACGGCCCGGAGGCCACGCCCCAGGCACCCGCAGCTCCGCCCCATCCCCCTGGGGTGCGGGCTCTCTGCCCTGGGGCGCCCCAGGCCACTCCCACGCCCCCCCCCCCGCGCC